>KN885625.1:50008-62364 GCA_000934455.1 Apostichopus parvimensis | reverse complement strand
ACAATCAAACTGACTCTGCAGTCATATTCTCGCCATACAAACTGCTACAAAGATGTGGTCAATTACAATTACAATACATACACAATCAAACTGACCCTGCAGTCATACTCTCGCCATACAAACTGCTACAAAGATGTGGTCAATTACAATTACAATACATACACAATCAAACTGACTCTGCAGTCATACTCTCGCCATACAAACTGCTACAAAGATGTGGTCAATTACAATTACAATACATACACAATCAAACTGACCCTGCAGTCATACTCTCGCCATACAAACTGCTACAAAGATGTGGTCAATTACAATTACAATACATACACAATCAAACTGACTCTGCAGTCATACACTCGCCATACAAACTGCTACAAAGATGTGGTTTGACCTTCAGATGCGAATTCCATCATCGGACTCCTTATTACTATATCCGTTAATGATCTTTGTCATGCCCATGCAGTGGCCAGCTACACTTACGAAATGCTGACCCAAAGTCACTGTAAGAAACTGTCGAGGCTGACCTCATCAAGGTGTACATCTGGTTTTGTGCAAGTAATCGGTTTTGGATCCTTCTATTTTAATGTGATAACTCTATCGCTGTCTCTCTTTACTAGGTGTTGTTATTGACAGTTATTTCATTTGGAATTATGATATCAATTGAACATCCAAGAAAAATTGCTAAATTTCTAAAGGTCTTAGTCACCGTAATCTTTTGTATTTTTTTTATTGTACACTTGTTTAGGACAGCAGTTATTGTTCTAAGATTCAACAGTTATTCGTCTCACAGTACAGGATTCTATCTATCTATGACATTTTTACTGCAAGTTGTCACTGGTAGTCCATTTCAACATCTGTTTTGTTTCTACGTTGTCCTTTGTGAGACGGAATCTGGCATTTTTGAAATACAACCCAAGCCTAAAAAATTAACATTTAAAAAAAAAAAATCGTTTCATAAATGTTAATTTTTTAGGCTTGGGTTGTATTTCAAAAATGAATTATGCAATTTTTAAAAGCTTTCTGCGTTAATTTATGCAGTCGTGAAAGTGTTGTGACACTCATTAACATTAACAAACGAATAAATTATTACTGACAAGTTGCTTTTAGGCTTACATTGTTCTGTTAACTTCCTGTATTAACTCATACCGTTCGTAAAATTTTGATGACACTCATTAAGAAATACATCACGAAATAAAACCCATCGTAAACATAAAAAATGCTTCATTTATGTTATTGTCATGCTTGCACTTTCATTTAATATTTAAGCATAGAAAAATATACCTTCGGTGGTTTTCCCAATTAAATAGCACTTATACACTTGTACATACTGTTGTTTACTAGGCGAAATTACATAGAAATAAAGTATAGTCACCTTATAACTATAGAAATGCCATCACGAAAATCAAACGATGTTCAATAAATAATTCAGTGAGTTCAGTGAGTTTATCGATTCAGTCTGAATTGATAAACTCTCAGTCCGAATCCCGCTGTCATCGGCTCTAGAATGATTTACTATGTTTTACCACCCAATACATAGGCCTATACATAGGCCTATACTTAGGCCTATACTGTTCATGTCTTGTTACACATGTTACGAACACAGTGTAGTAAGTAATTCCTGATGCACGGTTGACGGACATGAACAGTAGTTTCTGTATACCAACCATTTTAGTGCGAGTTATACGCGATTCTAAAATGAAGTCGTATCTAGTCGTTTTATGCTATACGTAGCCTTTTGGATGTACCCGTACATGGAATTTTTCGTTCTCGGCATGACGAACTGGCGTAATTTTAAGAGAGTCGTGAACTTAATTCAAGCGGTACCGTACCTCCTTTACTTCACCTTGTAGGCATTCTCATCTTCATAGACTTTGCAGTTGTCACAGTGCCACATGTGACCAAGTTGTAAATACCGGTGCACGGTTGTGAAACATGAACATTAGTTACTGTACCAGCTATTGAGTATCGGCTGGTTTTACCCATTTCATAATACCAGTTCCATATACAGTTTACATACGGTGTGTTAGCTCTTTATTCGCTTTTAAATTACTTGAAATACTTTGTATGAAAGTACAGTGATTGCTATGGGTAATGCTTGAAATGAGTGAAAGGCGCCTGTTAACTATAGGAACTGAAATGCCTACTGTGAGACAATCGATTGAATATATATAAGATATAGTAATGAAACACTGTGTGAAAGAAAGCTCAAATTGTACTCTAAGGTACTACTAAGTTTACTAGTTGTGTTCGAGTTATGATTAAACCTGTCTAATTTCAGCCAGTATTCTTTTCGGTTGTCCATTCTTTGTTCACTTATCAGCAAGAAACATATTTACACAAACCGATTCTCAAAAAATAACATAAATTTTGCTAATATCTCTGACGACGATGACACCTGACGCTTGTTGTTGTCCGTTCATGAAGAAACATGAGGAAACCTATGAACTAAATGATCATTAGTCAAAGATGCAAAGTGGGCAGTAGGAGTATAACAATCACGTTTTTCGTTCTCAAATTTCAGCTACGTAATTACTCAAATTCAAAACTACATTTTAGAAGGGAAAAAATCCACTTCGTCAGCCTTGCCACGCCCGGTGGAACCAAAACATCACTACGAACTATATAAGATCCCTGCAAGAAAGAAATATTTCTAGTAAGAAGTTGTCTTGCCCACGAATCAATTGACGAAATAAACAGAAGGAAGCACATGCGACCCGTGGGTTGGCTGACCAATATCGCCGCCTCCGAATATCACCGTCTCCTTAAAACCAGGCACCAACAAACGGCAAAAAAAGATAAAGAGCCACATTCCGCTAAGAACCTCACCTCAAATCGATAAAAATCCATCCCATCACACGTTCCCCCTCCCCCTACAAAACCCTCACAGGACAGGACCACGGCCCATTAACCAAGGATATTTGTGCTGGTGTTAGTAACTGATTCATCCACAGTATAGGCACCAGCTCAGTCCCTAGGCCTCTCTGGGGTACCGTACATTGATACCAACGAGGCCGAGTCACTATCCGACAGGAAATAGATGTAAATAATGGCGTCAGGAAAGGGACAGCATCTGAAGAGGGGGTTCCAAGAGCACCAGAGAAGCAGACAGTGTATGCCCCGGCTTAACTTATACTGAAGGTAGAGCCTGGTCCTTCACCCATTACTCTTCCTCTATTACTGGAGTAATGACAGGCATTGATGTATGCTTCGTTGCTTCTTTTTCTTCTGTAATTGGTGTCGTTTACTTTGGACATGCACAAACAAAAATCATCTCAACTCAATTGTTAGGCCTTATGATCATTAGATGGTGTTTGCCGGAATCAGAAGTTGGAGAAAATAGAGGGCGTCTGACATTAATTGCATTGCTGGATTCATTGTTTAGCCCCTTCAATGAAGATGACTCTTCGTTTTTTCTTCTTAAAACGCTATGGAGTTCTGCACCAGACTATACAGTAGTAAAAGCACAAGGCCTTTTTTTTGTACTTAAGAACGAATAAGTTATCAAATTGGTAGAATGTTAAAAAATAAAAACTGAACGACAAACTTTGTTATTCACGGTTTAATTATTGTACTTTTACACGTTTCCATTTGATATGGACGAACACTGACAACATAATTATTAAACCGACTGTAAAGAGTAATTAAAACTCTTCATTTGGAACACGTCGTCTCTGGCGCAACAACCTATAAGGTACTGTAAGTAAACCTCACTGTTACTACTTATTTTTTTTTTAAATATGTGTACTGCTCAATAGTACATTATTCATAACTCGGTAGATCGGCAGTTAATGTAACGTACTGATCTGTATTACTGTGACGAGATCTGTATTACGATGAGTTTACATGATTTCTATCTTACTTTGCATTCTTTGTATGGAACCAATATCTTTATTATGCTGGAGTGGTGTGGCTAAGGTGCTAAAGAGGAGCCTAAAGGGGGTTTGCTCCCCCCCCCCCACCCCCTTTGAAATTGATCCTGTGTTCAAGACACTTGAAAACCATATTGATAAGTTTGTAACTTTCAGGGTGCACTGCATAAGCAATATATCGAAGTACTGCACCGAAGGATTTTGTTGCAATAATGTCTGGATCACGTCAAAAGCACAGCAGCAAAGAGTAAGAACTGTGGGGGCAGAATCACAATCTTGTCCCATGCCCCCCACCCCCGCCTTTTGAAAAGTTAACAATTGAAAGGACAAAGGATTCACCGGTGTAAGATTAAAAGAAGTGATGCAAGAGGGTTTCTTAGTTGTAGACTATATATGGTAGGCAAAGCTTTGTTGAACATTGCAACAGTTAGCGTACAGAAAAGCTCGGTTGTCTATATACAGGCTGATTGTAGTTGATGAAATGCGCAGTATCATGGTATCATTCTTTTGTAACTTATATGGCATTTGTTTTGTGGTGAACTATCCAGTAATGTGATTTTTCGCTGAACCGCTCAGCGGACTACGAACTATGAATTCAATCGGAAACAAATCCTTAGCAACATACACATCTCCTCGACAAACTCACTCCAATCCGCGCAGCTCAAATTATCAATCCTACAAGAATATACGAGTGCCAACTTCCCTAAATATGTTTTCTCGGAACGATGGTACAATCGTAGCGAGAAAAAAAAACTTTCCGTGAATGTATTTTTGCCTTTGTATTACATCTATTGCGCCATACATGTTTTCTGATTTTTGTTCTTACACAAACACTAAAATACCAAAACTCTCCAAGATATATATCAAGATGTGATCAGTCACGAAAAGCTCTCCAGTGTGACGCTCGTATCATGACTAACCATAGCTTTATAGGAACCTGTAGAATTGTTTATATTTTCGATTAATAAATCGAGATGAACTGAGCTTCGAAGCAGCCTAGAGCAATATGTATGGCATTAGTTTTTTTTTGTGGGCACTGCATCGATGTATCACTGTGTTGTTTTATATTAAAATTAGGCACTTAATCACGTTAAATAACAAAACCGAATATGTTCCATTGGAAGAGGGAATAACTGCAACAGGGGTTTGATTTTATTTCCTTTTACAGTACATATAAAAGGAGAAATACGACGATAAAAAGTGGCCCTTTTGCAAAAGAAATTCATAAATCACTCATATATAGGTATCACAAGATCCACTGTACATTAGAATTGAAAGAGGAGCCCTTTCCGATTTTTAAAAAAAAAATCAAACGAGGCCTTCTAACGACCTTGAAATTGACCGACACAATTCATTTGAAAAATGCCTTCATAAATTCTATAATTTCCCCAACTTGCAATCCTATAATACTAAGCATGAACGCTGCAGAGAACCGGAACCAGAAATTCCTGCCGCTCTATCATAAAACTTATTGGGCATTCCTGCCTGTCATAATTAGATGCTGGCATGCAGGTCTTGAGCTTAAGTTCTTGCATGTCTATCTCCAGTGTAAATAAAACTTGTGGTTCGTCTGCTGATACGAGAATTAAGTTGTCAGCAACTGTTGCTTCAGTGACAAAACTAGAAGTTGGCTAGACGAATGTACTTCGCCCAACCCGCCAAAAGCCTGATACAAATCAAACTTTTTCACTAGTTGCGTTAAACCTGGGTAAATAAAGGAACATTAACCTCTCGAGTCGAATACCACAACACATGCAGGTGCCACGAAAAGGTTAATGACCATCACTTTCTCTTTCCCAAGAAGTGACAACGAGCGGTTGGAAAAAGGTTTCAAGTCTGCTGTCAACAAATTCAGCCTTCTCTTTCCCCGTGACATCACCAGGTGCGCCGCAACTGAACCATATACCACGACTCCTGGAAAGGCCAAAGCTTGAATCTTCAGCTGCCAAGACGAAGGCCCTATGACTTCAACACCCGGCCTCCGGTAACTTTCTGAAACATCATCAGGTTCTTAGACAGGGCCTTGAAAGAGGGCAGACTTGAAACTATACATGTGCATATGCATATTGAACACACTTTACTTTTTACCACCAGGCAAACAAAAGCAACGAAACGTACATCGCCATCAAACATATTTGACATTGTTTCACCAAATCAAACATAAAGCAGTGGAGATAAAGATCAACCTTGACGGACCCCTCTCTCCAAAGCAAAAGTGTCCGAGCAATACCCGTTGACAATTACAGAACTGATACTTCTGGTGTGTGAAACAGATATCCAGGTAAAAAAATTTGTCTAAAACTTTAATATAAAATCGCGATCTACCATATCGAAGCCCTTTTGTTGATCAAGAGAGACCAACGCACATGGCCTATCGCGCTCTATGGCAAATTTAGTCAAGTCAGGCGTCGACCATAAATTTGTGTTGGATCCAACGTCATCTTATGGAAAAAGTCTGGATATCACTGAAAAGATGTGTCATTGCGAGTACTGAGCGATTGCACAAATATTTGGCCCGCAACATGCAATCCACATTCAATCAAGTTACAGGGCGTTTGTCACACGGAACCACGGAATCTCCAGACATGGGCAATAAAGTCATCATAACCAGACGTTGGCTGTCGGAGAGAGCCCGGTTTTCAATCATGGCGCTGTCAAAGACGGTATTAACGTCCGGTCCAGTGCTCGATCAGAAGAGCGATAAAAGCTCCCTCGGTTGTTCATCCGATCCAGGAGAACTGCCATTTACATCAATTATCACTACATCATTTCTGCTGTGGAAGGACGGCTGTGCTTTTTACGTGACCAGCCATGCGGGATCCAAAACGTCACGGCCAAACGGCACTACCGAACCATCCCATTCTGACAAACAAATCTCAAGTCAAGTGAGCCAAAAAAGTAAATACGCCCACCGACCTGCAGAGACAAACCCCCAACCACCCACAGTGATCTCTTGTTCGTGGCTAAATTCAATCTCCTCGTGGTATAACTACTAAAATCAACCTTGTCTAGCGACTAGTAGTGATGTAAACAACTCCATATTCTTACCGCTGATTGGTCAACATACCAACCTTCCAAGTGTCGCATCTACTTCCCAGAGAGAGAGAGAGAGAGAGAGAGAGAGAGAGAGATAGTAGTTACATAACTTAACATGCAATATCCAACCCAAAGCTATCCACCCCACACCCTTACTGGGCCCGTCGCAGACGACTCTAACATATCTCAACCACTTAAACTAACTTAACGAACTATACATATCCAATCATACCTTATTAAACCACACTTATCCATCCAAAACCTAGCATATCCATCCTGTAGTTTCGGTCCCAGATGCAACTCAACTACAAGCAAAAGGTTACTGCAATACCAACTGCTTGCTTGAGAATGAAAATGCATTCTGCTCTTGTGTAGATGAAACCTTCTGAAGGTAACTGTCAACGTACCTTAATATAACATTCAAATTAGGAGTATTTGCATGTAAATATAAGTATACCAGAGCTTATCCAGGGGAATCTATTGAAGGCAAACCTTACTTGTCCAGACCTATCCAACCAAAACCTAGCATATGCCTTTCAAACAGAAAGCTAACCTAACACAATGTATCCAACTGATCCTTTACCAAACAGGCCTATCCAACCCACACCTTAAATATCCAATTGAAAACCCCATTTAACCAAACCGGACAAATCCACCAAAGACCTAATGTATCCAAACCAACTAAATCTAACCCAGTGGCATTTATCCAACCCAACCCTTAAATTACTGGACCCATCCAACAATTAAGTTAACCCAATGGCATCTATCCATCCCAAGCACGCTTTTACATTACCGTGGTGTATCCAATCCATTGAATCCAAACATCGCAATGTCTAGTCCAAGGCTATCGCAACAGAAATTTATCCAACCAAAAGCTAACCTCACCAGGTCAATCGAATCCAAACATCAATTTCACTCAAACCTCACCTAGCAGAACAAAACTGGGTAAGAAAAAGGTATACAAAGACAGGTACTTTTTTTTTCTCTTTTTGCACATCGCAAGAAATTTGTATTTGTGATGGAATCCAGAAAAATTTGAACAATTGACTTCTGTGTATTTGGAGGGTGAAACATGGAATTTGATATTAGAAATACAAAAATATTGGTCCGAAAAAAATGGAAAAAAAATGACAGATGCTAGAAACAAACAATAATATATCTTGGGATAAATCCAATTTTTAAAAAGGACAGTCACTTTCTAAACAGTTTTAATATCAATTTTAAACTAAATGAAAGACAAGAACTGAATATTCATTTAAAAATTGATCACTGTGGCCTGAGCAACCCAAAATAACAATGAAAACAACAAATCAACAAATCATTTTGAAATGAATAAAGGATAGAAAAAAAATTCCAATACTGAAATGTGATTACAACTAATAAACATTCCTCCCACCCTTCCAATGATGTGATGAAATGATGTAGTGTGAAATGAGGTGGTGAAATGATGTGGTGGGGACTGGAAAGCCAAGTGGTGGGGGGGGGGGGGTATAAGCTGACCTGCACTTTGAAGAGTAATATCTCTTCCTGTGCTGTTAAATCATGCAAACTTTTGGTTTTACGTAGAGTTTTGGCAGTTTAGGATACAAACCACTCTATCCCTTCCCCATATACTCCCCATAGACCCCATAACTAGTTTATACTAAACAAAAAATCATGTTTTGGTCCATGTTATTGAAAGGAGACTACAATATATACTATGCCAGTTATACAAGTAAACTCTTATAAATAACCCCCCCCCCCCCCAAAAGAAATCATTTTTACAATGCTATTATATTTCCATCTGTGTGACCAGAAGAAGTTGGAGTTAGTTACTTTTTAGGGTCACCAAATTTGACTAAATTATGGGCTAAATGACAGTCGATTTTGCAATTTGTCTGTTGAAGCCCAAAAAAAAAAAATGTATTTTTCTGCCATTAAAAATTAAGAAAATAAACAATTGGTTAACAATCCTCAGTCAAAGAATCAGCATCATTTTCCCAACTCAGAAGCAGAAACCCTTCATTACTACTTACTATCAGCAAATATGATTGGGCTGCTCTAGAAAAAAACCTGTGCAGTAACTAATGCCTTATTATCATAACTCAGGAAAATGCCAGCAAAAACCTGATGTTAGAGCCAGAAGATATTTTTAAGCACTTGTAGTTTTTAACAAATTTGTAAAACTGTGAAAATTCTAGGCCCTGACTTACATCAAGTTTAGAATTACATGAGTGCAGGTCAAAGAGAGACGGCTGGTCTCCATCTGATACAGTAACGACGAGTGAAAGATTTCATATCAACGACTCGAAAATAAAATTAAAATGGTGTTGTAATCCATTGACCTACACTGACTATATTTCACAGAATGAAAAAAGACACAACGAAAAAAAAACGACCAAAAAAAAAAAAAAAATGGCCAAAGTCCAAACCGTTTGTTGCATTTTCAAGTAATCCAGTTTTCTAACTATTGAACCTGTGATGCTAAAATATTGAATAAGGGATAATTTCATATTTTTCATTAAATTCCAAAAATCAAATTTCAGGGTTCATTCAGCTTCAAGAATCATACTATGAGACATAGAACTCACTAACAACGAGAAACAAAAAATATATATATATTGTATATTATATATATATATTATGTAAGGTGTTAAGAAACCTCAGGATCTCACTGAAACTTGACAACGGGTCATCAAAACACAAGGTTTTCTTCATGAGAAGATAGCCTTTAATATCGGATTACTTCGGGCAGAATTTTAGTCTTCATATATTAGGGTCCAAGAGTAAAGAGGACTTTGAATGCTAGTTATCTTTCTCTAGCTATTTATCTTTAAACTATGCTTAATATCGGGAACACTACTTTAAAGCTAACTTGTTAAGTACATACAAGATACCGATGTTTGACCTACTGCCTCTTTTCTGTGAAACCAGCTACCAGACCCAGATTATATTTTGCACACTAAACTTTCTATGTTTAAGAGTTACCTAAAGACACATTTCTTTACTTGTTGACTTGTTTGTTAAGCACCAAGAGCAGCTACTTCTTTTTTTTTGATTTGGGGCTTTATCAAGGATGAGCCTGTGGTAAAAAATCCAAAAAAAATCATGGAACTTTGCCAAAAATGCGGTATAGGCTCCAGTTTGCGTATGCTACAGTGTGTTAGGATAATAGTTTTTGTCCCCGAGGTAGAAAAGAAATCACAGATATTCCACGAATTTGCGGAAAAAGCTCATGCTTGCTTTATAAATTCACCGTGCTATTATTACTATTATTGATGCAGTCGGAGGTTTGTATTGCATCTGAGGGACTTGCCTAATGGTTTGTGTATTAGCATAGTGCAGTCACTTTAACTGATGACCTAAAGGTTCTTTTAAGGGTAACTTTCTCACAAAGTGTTTATAGAGGTACAATCTGGACTGACAAAAGTGGTTTTGAAAGGTGTACAGCCTATCAAAATTAAATATCGTGTATGAAATCATCCTAAAAGATCACAAGTTTCTAACAAGACAGACATATAACATTTCATTCTACTAACCCTGCTACACAAAAGATAGTTTTGTGCATGCTTGTTATCGCCCACACTAATATATCTATTTGTTAAATGTGTCCTTCCCCTAAGAACAGGTAGAGTCTTGGAAGGCTGTCATTATGACAAATTTGACATTGGCAAGAAAAGTAGACCACTCCTGTGATGAATATGTATGGCATACTCAATTCAGAAGACATCATAAATATTTATATCAAGTAATGAATATGCATTGCTAGCACATAATGCCAATAAGGGCAGTACCACATTCAATTGGAAACACACATCTTCTGACACGTCAGAAAGATAAATAAGTGGAACACTTTGTCAATGTGACCCAGGATATACTCAATTTTACACAAAATGTGTTATAAATATTATAGACTAAAATATTGAAATCACTTCATGGATATTTACTAATAATACAAATGACTGAATAGTCAGTACCTTAACCACAGACAAACATCTTCTGACATGCTACAAAATATTCTATATTGATAATTAACATTGTCTACCAGGTCACTTAGTCATCTCACACCACCACGACTGCTTTTGTATTCCGCTTAAATCACGATCATTCATAACAGTTAACATAAGAAAAAGCATTTCCTTGCACAAAACATCTCTTTTTGCACATTTATGTCCTTCACAAGCGATAACATTAAGGATGTTTGCAAAGCAAATATGTGAATAATTTGTTTGCGTCGTCTATGAGGTACAGTACGTTATCCATATCGATCATCATGTTATATCATAAATATTCAGTGAAATTCAAGATACACCTCACTACAGAAACTCATAAATATTCATGACCAATGTAAATCGTCAACGAGTTAGCAACCTCACTGCGGAAACGTATTCAATCTTCCAATTTTTCATGGAAACTGATGAACAAGTACAAACTGTGTGAGAAAAACCAGGACTTCATTAAACTGCACTGTCAAAGATACTTTTAGTGAACTCATACATATTCATAACTATCGGCAACATCACACAGAATCCACTTTAGAGACAATCTAATCTAACTTTAAACCATAAATATTGATAGCCCATGCATATTGTCTTTGTAATGATAGACATAAAAATTAATATTCTTAAATACTGAATTTTCTATTGACCTTTCAAGTAAATGCATCACGTTTGTAAAATACCCCACTTCCTCCCAGCCCCCCCACTTCCCCCTTCCCTACATTAAAATCAAAATTGTGTTCCTTCTCGTTCAGATTAGATTTGGTGCACAGCTTTTGCATTAGGTCTTAAATCATATTTTCTTTCTATTTTTTTAATTTTTTTTTTATGAATATCTGGTGACATCCTAATATCAATCACTCATGACAACCAATAAACAGAAGAGACAAACAAACAAAAAAAGAAAATAAAAAGCAGAACAAAGAATGCAATGAAAGAGAATCTACAGTCTCGAGTCGACCCTGTGTGTTTCAACGCAACCTTTTTGGGCTATCGTGCTTTTCCCTCTAATTTTCAAATCAGTTTCCTCTCACTCAAACCAAGCATCTCGCCAGGAAAAAAACCTCCAGAAAGATCCGGCAAGCAGGACAGCCCTTCTCGACTGCTTTAATCTAATCCCTTTAATCTAATCCCTCACACAGATAGAGAGCCTTCCCTGAAGTCCGTTTTTCCGATCAAACAATTCACCAGAGCAGGTTTGTTGTTTTTGCTGTCCTCTTTGGCCTTCATTAGTATTTCTTTGATCCCTTCTGCGTTCTCTTCGCTGAGACGGTAACCGGTCCCGCCGTAGCCTATTGCGACTTTGTCGTAGTCGCAGAACTGTAGAGGGTGACGAGAGAAGAACAATAATGATAATAATGATAATAATATTTGCATTTATATAGCGCTAATTTTGTACAAAACATTCAAAAGCGCTTAACAAAGAAAAAGCCAACCAGTCGGGTCAATCAAAATAAGCAAGCTTAAACAGATACAT
>KN885625.1:16411-40073 GCA_000934455.1 Apostichopus parvimensis | reverse complement strand
GTCTCATAGCTTTGATAAAGTCTCTAGTGCCGGGTTCGTCCCAGATTATGTATTTTAGATCCTCCTGCAAGCAGCAACTCGCGAAGAAGCCATCATTGTCTTATCAAAGCCGCAAGCTGACCAAAGTCAGTCCCTAAGATTCATATTTTAACGTCCATGATTATGAATTGTCAATTGTCAACAACTCTGTAACTGGACGACATACATTAATCTTGGAGTGACTCGGGACCTTATGATTGAAAGGCACCGGCGTTAACTACTGAGCTTACACTCCTAATCCCACTCCTTCTCTTAATCCTAACACTCCTAATCCCAGATTAGTGCACCAGAGAGAGTTTATGGTCTGACGGTGAAGACATATCAGCAGGGATTTATAAGTCTTGTCCTGGAAATGTGCAACAACTCACACTGGCATGGACTTCGACATTCTTTCGTGAAAACAAAATTATTGTGACTTTTCCAAACTTTGATGACTCCCATGACATTTTGTTCCTTTTCTCGTTGGACAGATTTGTTGGGAGGGGGAAACGTCTCGGGTAGAAGCAAATTAAAAGATAACAATCTTCCATTTTTCTGTGATGTTTTCCATGACTTTTAACGTTTTTTTTACTCTTGTCCGTGATTTTCAATGCCTGGACATTAGTTTTTCAATTCTGGTCCCCCAGAAAGATAACTAAGATGTGGTATAAAATGCAAACAGTTAGGGCTGATAACAAGTCATTTAGTGTGTTACATCGCCATTCTGGCCTTCTGGAAAGTCTTGCAAAAGTCTTCTCACAAACTGCTTTCTGGTCTGTGTGTGGTGCAACAGTTTTCATTTCATTTTCCAATTAACTTGTAGTGCGAGTAGGAAGTAAGAGCGACATTAAGACAGTCTGTTCATGGGGAGTTTACAAACCCGCAGTGTGATGTCACTTTTCATAAAATTAATGCAGTTTATAAAAAGAAACATTCATTTCAATATCTTTCGGAACCTGAAGGATTGTCTACTGTTCATGCCTACAAACATTCAGTATTAAGAACTCAACAGAACTCAGAAGAACTCAAAAGAACTCAACACAACTGCAATGAGGAGTATGGCACACTAAAACACTGAATTTATTATACACAGTTTTATATGTAGCATATTGTAATGCACATTTTGTATGTAGCATATTTAAATGCACATTTTGTATGTATCATATTGTAATGCACATTTTTGTATTTAGTATATTGTAATGCACATTTTGTATGTAGCATATTGTAATGCACATTTTGTGTGTAGCATATTGTAATGCACATTTTGTATGTAGCATATTGTAATGCACATTTTGTATGTTGCATATTGTAATGCACATTTTGTATGTAGCATATTGTAATGCACATTTTGTATGTATCATATTGTAATGCACATATTGTATGTAGTATATTGTAATGCACATTTATATGTAGTATATTTTAATGCACATTTTGTATGTAGCATATTGAAAAGTGGTTGTAGTCCCTCACTAAAAGATTTTGCACTGATGGTCAGGAAAGCAATGACAAGTTTTTAAGGCTACAAACAAAATTATGTTATAGCAATTCCACATACAAAAACACAAAATTAAGTCGCAATTGGCCAGAAAAGAGCTGGATCCAAGAGGTGACATGCCAAGACATATCTGAAGATTTGATGATGGAAAAATGAAAAGTCTACTCACCGGCTAAAATAACCACATCTGCCTCTTTCAGAGCGTCCCTCCTTCTCTGACGGATATGTAGAGGACTGTTCCTTCCCAGCATGCCTCTGGTCATACCGCCCAAGAAGCACGGTATACCCATTGCCTGTTAAAGGATTCAAATTTGGAACGTTCATTTTTAGGGGGCGATGCACTGAGTAAATACCAAACAAAAATTGTAACACTTTCTCAAATTTTTTTCTCCAAAATTGTTTCTCCCTTTTTATCATTGCATTTTACTTTTTTTTTCCATTTTCATATTTTACGTTCATTTCAAGGATAAAGAAAGCCATAGCAACGAAACAGAAGGCAGTTGCTATGGGGACATTGCACGCGTGTTAACACACGTTTGTGAAAAAGAACGTCACCTCTAGTGCTTTCCTGAGCTCGTCGACTGGAGTTGGAGGTAATGTGGCTTGACTACCGAGGATGATAAGAGGTTTCTTAGCACGACTGACTAACTCTACAGCTTGCTGTACTGTAAAGATAGAAAATAAATGAGTATGTGAAAGTTTATAGTCCAACCCTCTGATTAATCCTAGTCTATATATATCAATACTACTTTAAAAGGTCGATATTTTTGGGCTCTGCTAAAATATTTTCCAGAGACTCGGTAAAACGGCAGAAAGCCAGAGGAATGCACTCGGTTGGAGCGAGGCCGGTGAAATAAATTAATTCCTACCACATCTGAATAACTCTACGACTTCTCTGAATTTGCAAGATAAGGTAAATATATCAAAGAAGGAATCTAAAGAAAAGGTGATGTCGCCCTCAACTTATAATGCAAGCCCTTCTCAGCTTAGCCAATTAGGCTTAATGCCACAGCGTTTGTACCCATCAGATAAAGCATTGTTCGATACAGGTGTCAAACGCCTACGTTGGAATTTACGACCTTCCTTACCGGTTTCGAACCTCTGGACATACAATCAGCGTCCATGGCCTAGTCGGTTAGGGTGTCCGAATATATAGCTGGAGGCCCCAGGTTCGAATCCCGGCGGAGGCTGGAAGGTTTTTTCACTGTTCTGGATTTTCCAACTCATTACAATTTCAAATATATATACAAATCTAGATTTTTCCTTTGATTAATCGCATTAACAGCTCCTTCAACTATTAGATAAGGCTTAACTGTCGGGTAATTCACGAATGGACAACTACGATTAATAAAGTAAATTTTGTTGAAATCTAAGTACACCGATAAACGTGGCAGGTTGATCAAGCTTACCATACAAACAAAAGTAGTTCACATCAAACGTTGGAAAAAGCCAACAGTACCCTCCGAGGTTAAAACGGCATCCACTAATGTACAATTTCAAAGCCCCCCTGCAACCCCCCCTCCCCCATACCCCTTCCACACCCTGATTTCTACCTTGAGATATCATGGCAGATCAGTGTTATGATAGTAAATATAAAATAAACATAAAATAAACCCAAGATGTTTAAGGTGCAAAAATCAATTTTGGAGAAGGATCGGCTTTACCTTGGCCTGATGAAGCTATTGGTCTATCGACAGGCAGAGGACCGTATTCCCTCGGTTCGAAACCGCCGGCGAATATGTTACCTACATGAGACATAGTGTACCTGGAAGAGGAATAGATCAAAAAAATTAAGATGTAAGTATTTTGAGAGCACTTTTTAATTTAATTATGCATAAATATTCATAAAATGAAACACCTGTGTAAAGTGTGTGTGGTTTTGTCAATGCCTATCATTGACTATTGAAACACCCGTGTAAAGTGTGCGTGGTTTTGTTAATGCCTATCCAAACACCCGTGTAAAGTGTGTGGTTTTGTTAATATCATTGACTACGGTAACACCTGTGTAAACTGTGTGTGGTTTTGTTAATGCCTATCATTGACTGCCAAAACACCCATGTTAAGTGTGCGTGGTTTTATTAATGCCTATCACTTACTACTGAAACACCTGTGTAAAGTGTGAGTGGTTTTGTTAATGCCTATCATTGACTACCGAAACTCCCTTGTAAAGTGTGTGGTTTTGTTAATGCCTATCACTTACTACTAAAACACCTGTGTAAAATGTGAGTGGTTTTGTTAATGCCTATCATTGACTACCGAAACACCCATGTAAAGTGTGCATGGTTTTGTTAATGCCTATCACTGACTACCGAAACACCCTTGTAAAGTGTGTGTGGTTTTGTTAATACCTATCACTGACTGCCAAAACACCTGTGTAAAGAATGTGCTCTTCCCTGTATGTGTCATATTATCTGGCACAGGAATTTCGCCACAAGATTTATAGCTTGTACAATGAATCGTACACATTTGTAAACCATCCAACCGACACTCTACCCGTTGGTTAACCTAGGTTGCCATGGTAACCAAATTTCTTAGCATTATGTCCAGTTACCATGTAATGCTATGAGGGACATGGACACCGGAATGCTGGTAGTGTCGTTTATCAATACCATTCAGGGTACTCTCTTATAGAAAGGTAAATCAATATTAAGGCTTGGAAACTAATAGTGTCAATTGTTACATCACAACCCAACGAAGGATATTACAATGATCGCAGCAACACGTACATTAGCGTGTCTTTAGTTAACAAATGATTTCCTGGTTGCAAATATTGTAAAACTTGTTATTATTGAAAATAAAGATATTCCACACTGTTTGTGGAACATCCAATCTCAAATATCGTGTTCCTGACTTGAAATGTGGTTGATTGAATGTGACCTATACATTTGACTGGCTAAACCTTCAAAGTTTGTCTCCACCAGGAAGTTGGATCATACTAGTAGATCTGTGTTGCCATCCGGGCAATTGTTCTTCGAAAGCTCTATTGAGTCTATCATAAATCTCCTCGTTGGTTTATCCATGAAACCTGATACGTTTTGAATGCTTGCCTTGTACAACAGCACAGACATCGCAGTCACCTCGGTGAATGCGTTACCGTACGATACGGTGATTTGTCTACAGGACAAACAGTTTGACAGACAAACTTTAAACGACCTGTGAAACATCAAATTACGACACCTCACAGATTCTACCCGAGAGGGGGGCGGGCCATCTACCCATCTTTGCGAGCAAGCGCACAGAGAATGAATCACATTATAACTTCACTTGTTATCACCTGGCAATTACTCCTGTCGACATGGTAGTTACGCCAATATTTGACAATTAGCGTTAATATTTCTATTGTATTTTTTTCATTTGGCAGTTTACTTTTCGGAGATTATGAAAACAATGTTGATCAATTTATCAATAGTATAAATACATCAAACCAGCTGGCCCTCAAAAGTTTACACATTTACCTACACAGGCTTTTCGCATCACTACGGCCTACTGTTTATTAAGCAGTTTGTTCACAGTTCACGCAATCAATCATTCACTTCTTTGAAAATATCCAAGTGGAATTTGGAAAGGTTCTTGTTTGTGTAGGGATTTATGCAAAGGAAGTTGCATTGTTTTTGCACATAGAATGCAATGCAGTTTCTGTTTGACATACAGTACTGTATTCTTACAATTATTTGACGAAAAAAGGTGTTTTTTCCCCTTATTCTTCTTCTTCTTTTCTTTCTTTAATATATCTACATCAATCTGCTTTTGAATGCAACATCATATACTGTATATGCATATAGTACGTATATAGTTCATTTCTCTTACTGCATAATCATTATGCATATATATGCATAAGAATAATGATGCATATATATTCATATCAATTTATAAAGTGCCACCAAAATATTTCACACCCTCTCTAAGATATTATCCATGGCAAATGTTCTTGTTTGTGAAAGATATATACATGCGTTGGAAGTGTACTTATTTCTTGTTCAAGGAAATGCCCTTTTTTCGATACGCTATCTGCTTAAAATTAAAAGCTAAACTACAGTACTGTACTGTACATGGTAATAAGGCGATCCTACAAATCACTCCACTCACATATTGACAATTTTACTCATTAAATCTCCTTTTGGTGAGTTCAATCCGACCCCCATCAGTACGTTCTGGTAGTCGTAGAGGACGTCAATGGGGAACTCAACGAATACTGGACCTGGAAGAAATGAATGTTATGAGTTATATAAAATATATGTTTATATATATATATAAATGAATATATATTTTGATGTATTTATTTCACACCAAAATACAAAAGACAATAAAAGACACCTTGACAATACAGGTCACATGGTCTAGTGTTGACACAGAAAAGTCTATCCAGCAGACTCATGTCCACTGTGGTCCCTGTACATACAAAACAATATAAAATAAAGAGAAGTTGGAATGCCTAGCAGCATATGTAAATAGAAACACACTAGTCTGGAGTGCTACAAGCATACTGTAGGCTTACCATCTCTTATCCGAACTGAGACAACTTGTCAACTCATCTTGAGGGGTCAGTCTTCTAAGTTGCTATTTGTAGGAAACATTTATTACGATGTGGGTGGCCAAATTCCAACTCACATCATTGCTAAATGCCTTGTCCAATCAGATCCGTTGACATGATTGAAGCACTGTTACTATTGATGATACAGATTTTCTGTGCTCAGATTTGACTTTGCTGGACAGACAAACCACATTGTATTTAAACTACAACTTGTTGGAAGGACCTAGAAAGGTAAGCACGTCTTTTTTGAAAGGTTTGTAAATCTACCCTGGATGGTCATGTCAGCTGACAAAAGAGAGGCCATATCTGGAGTGATTTGGTAAGCTCATACTGGCAGTACAGACAGGTATTAACCCAGTCGAAATGTACTGTATTTAAGTAGAATGCATTCACTACTGTACAGATGAGATAGTGTCACAGGTGTGACAGTTCAGAGCAGGAAATAGTCACTGCCTGTTCTTGCCAGGCTCACAATTTTAGCCCTTTGCATAAAATAATTTGCCAGTGCATAATATTTCTACTTGATAAAAGCAAAAATTCTCTCTCGCATATTCCTCGAATTATTAAAATACAAATGCGACATGTGACTGTTCTGACAGAAAAAACGTCAGAGCGCTATTTTTTTATTCTACCGGCAGACGACAAAATCCAAAAGGCATTTAGCCAGTATTATTTTGTATTCAAATTCGCCTGAATTTAGAGACCAGCGTGTCACAAACTCTGCAGGACAGGCAGGAAGGTCACTAGTTGACAGTACAACACAATCAGGTACAAACTGTTGTCCACACAATAGTCACTCAGTGCAGGAGGATACTGTACATCCAATATGATGACAGCTGAAGGATACAGTCACTGTGTGACAGCTCAGATAGGAAAGCACTCACATTTGTGACTGCACCAAAGTCAGAGCTACCAGAAGTTAATCTCACAAATATTTAGATGCTATTTAACACAAAATCTTGAAATTTGGTGTCGGGGGTTTGTAAATGAAAATAAAAATACAAAGGTGACTGACTTTACATCAATAACTGAATATTCATAAGTTTAACCCAATTTTACATACCTGGTGTATCAGACTGGGCCACCCGTATGGCCTCCCTCAGGACCGGGGCGATATCTCGGACGGTTTGGACCGCGGCGCAAAACTTGCAGAGCGGTTTAAATAACGACATCTGATCTATATCTTGGAGGGCACCGCGACCCTGAAAATGGAGGATATATATACTTTACAGATATAAGGGCATACTGTACAATGATCTATCTCCCTGATTAACGAAACATTTTGCAATGAAGCTTTGAGCAACACGATGTGTCCCCTGAGCTGTTTCATCCGAACTCCAAAAAGGGGAGGCAAATATATAAAGGCAGCAGGTCAGCTGGGAGGAAACATCTACTTGTTTTCATCCGAAGAGGAAAAGTCCAAATTTTTGCACCTCCTATTTCAGCGAAGAGTCTACACAGTAGGCTGTCATTAATCAGGACGGTGATAATGATTTTGTTCGAATCTGCTTTTGAATATCTTAAACTGCAAACTTTGCAAAGATCATCTTTATGTCAACACTTCGGTCTCGTACCTAAATAAATATTACAACATTTTGCTTGTAAATGCGCCATTGCTCACTCAATCCCCCACCCCCCCCCCCATTAAGACCCTAGGTCTGGTATACTGTATACATATTATTCTGCACTGTATGTGTCTTGGTTGGGGTTTTTTGGCAGCAAGGGGGGGGGGGAATCACAGAAATCACAGAAATCAGTTTGTATCCACAGCAGAACCTTAAACCACATTCGCCCTATTGTATGCAAACCCCCTTCAACTACTGTAGCCCTCCACATGTCCCTATTCCCAATATTTAAGCTAACAAGTGTTTATTAAGACAAGCAGACATCACCCTGGAGTCCTACTGTCCCACTGTACAGTACAGTAGTTCAACACTCATCCCATTCTTGTTTTTTTCTCTCCCTCTTTCAGATATCTCCAACTGCACCTGTCAAGCTGTACGTGGCTTGGGGTCAAATTCACTCCAGCAGGAAGCATAGATCTACACTAAGAGATCATTGACCTTGTCCATACAACATACAGTACTGTAGGTTCAATTGGCTAAACTGGTGTCTAAGAAAGTCAACTTTCTTTACCGTACAGTACAATGTTGACCACATTGTAGTATTGGCCACCTACTGTACTGTGAAGAGCCTACAATACAGTACAGTATAATGCCATACTGTATGTACAATGTTGACCACTTTGTAGCATTGACCCCCTACTGTGAAATGACTACAATACAGTATAGTACAGTATAAGGCTGTACAGTACAGTATAATGTCGACCACGTTGTAGTATTATTGGCCCCCTACTGTGAAAAGCCTACAAAAACAGTATATTGTAGACCACGTTGTATTGGCCCCCTACTGTGTAATGCCTACAAATACAGTATAATGTAGACCACGTTGTATTGGCCACCTACTGTGAAATGCCTACAATACAGCATTATCCTGCAATGGAAATTTGATTCTCCTCAGGATCCAAAATGAATGTCCCGTCTACGGTGATGTCGAGGAGTCTTTTGAGAAACCGCTGTGCTGACTACGAGACGGCAGATGAAGGAAGTGGATCATAAGGCCCGGATGTAGGGGTAAATCAGGGGCAGGGGGGGGTGTTTGTGGAGTAGAGACATGCATCCTGGGAGAAGTGATGTAAATATCTTCATACCTTTAATAGCGTAACAGCTGCTCCTCCCATTAATAGGACGGGAGTCTCGGCCATCTGTGCGTTCTTCACCGCTGTGATGGTGTTTGTGAGACCGGGGCCCGCAGTCACCACAGCCGCACCGATGGCACCCGTCATCCTGGCCACTGCATCGGCGGCAAAGACAGCCGTTACCTGGGAAACGAAGATTGAAGCAGTTTGACTGAAGTACTCAGCAGAACTACTGTAAAAACACTGTTATAGCTGGCATTGGAGCAGACATAGGAATTTATGATATTCAAATTGGGTTTGTCATAAATAAAAAGTAAAGTTGTAATGAGACAAGTGAACATTTAACCGGCTATCTGTTTTTATACAGCTCTGACATGATTGTTTTGACAAATCTTTAACAAATCTCCACTTTTTGGGAAACCATATAAATATAGTATTGTTCATTATTCCCAAACCATTAGGATAATAGTTTCTGTCCCCAACATGAAAAGTAAGTCATATTGGAGACCTGTGAGTGTACTGAGTCACTGTTAACAGACTGTACATCCCTTGTTATACAACCTACGGTAGAGCCTAAAGACCTATCTACATTTTTCACTTTCAGAACCTTAGTAGGTGATTGCTTCTGTTATTCCTTTGATAAGTACTACCCATATGGCACCTCTGTTCTACAGTAATACTGCCTGTTGTTACCTCAAATTGTTATTATTGGATTATGGTATTTTAACAAATCAAATTTTTTTGGGCCTGAACATTGTTGTATCTGACAGTATGCTTTGATCACAGAGAGGGGTCACCCGGTTCACCAAACAGCCTTTAGTTAGTGTTCATGTTTTGTAGGCAGGTTCTGTAGGTGTTAATCTAGTATTAGTAGGAGACGAACCATAAATTTGATGGGATTTAATGACCTTTACATGCATAACTACAGTCAAAAAGGTTTATGAATGTTTAGACTAGTTGATAGACAAGTTTAAAGGTGATAGGTCTGTTTTCTGCTGTTTACAGCAAACAGTGTACAGTTAATGACAGATATATTTCCATGACGAACGAAGTAGATACATGTTCAGTATGATTGATATAATGATGGTGCAACTTAAAGAAAATGTATAGAGGAAAAAAAAAAAAAAATTCTAGGCAACCTCATGTGCTTCCTAAAATCTACAAGCAAATCATTCTATGGAACGATACAGTCTGTAGATATATATAACCATGGTACAGAAGGAGACCACAGGTCTGTACAATAGTGCTAGAGCAAGTAGATGAGAGAGTGAAACAGTAGTGAGAGGACAGGTGAATAAGAAAAGCACAGTATAAACTTGAGTGTGATTCAGTCACCAGCACTACTCCAGATAGAGGGTGCTCAGGTTGTGGGGAGACAGGTAAGCGAGGAATGAATTCAATCATTTATCCGGTACAATGTTGCACAGTGCAATTTGCAGTGCAAAAACGGCAAATTGTTATCCAAGTGCAAAGATGTACAGTATACAGTAAGCAGCTATTGGTAACATGTACACAGGACCCGGGGCATTTTACACAGGAACCAGGGTATTTTTTACACAGGGTATTTTACACAGGGACCAGGGTATTTTACACAGGGACCAGGGTATTTTACACAGGGACCAGGGTATTTTTTTACACAGGGTATTTTACACAGGGACCAGGGTATTTTACACAGGGACCAGGGTATTTTACACAGGGACCAGGGTATTTTACACAGGGACCAGGGTATTTGATAAGACAGGAAGTTGAAAGTGCCCTGTAACACTGTACTGTACATAAATTTGAACACTTATTTTGAGTCAATTTTTTTTTGGTATTATTGCACTGGTGATTGAAACAGTGAGGTTATGTGTAAAATAATATATAGTAGAGTGTTGTGGTCAAGTGGTTTTAAGGCAGTGGACTTGTAATATAAGGTTTGCAGGTTTGTCCTGGCCAGCTCATTATGTTGTGTCCTTGGGCAAGGCACTTAATCTCCATTGCCTCTCTTCACCCAGGTGTATATATGGGGACTTGCGAGGTAACTTGTAAATAAAGTCACATGCCCCGGTTTGCGGCTGCACCCTATGGGAAATCCCCCATGGGACACATAGACGTCATGCACTGTAGTGCCCCAGGAGGGATTGCATGAATTTTGACACTTTTGGTGTGTGGGTGATGTGGCATGTCATTCATCTACTAAGCGACTGAACACAAGTCTATGCATCACCTTGTATCGTTGACCCAATGTCATCTCGTTGGAAACATGAGTCCGGTATTAATAATCATGTTGGAATATAAGTCCTGTCTCATTTCATTATCACGAGGCCTTCTCAAGCGGGGTTCACCGCCCGCCGTAACAGGTGTGACAAGTTAACAATGACCAGGGGTTAAGTGTTGTAAAGTACTCCTGTGATGACCCTTGGCCTTGAACCAGACTGTTAAACCTTCAATTTTCAACTAAAGCACTGATAATACAGTGTGCTGTATATATTACTCTATTTGGATTCCATGATTGTACAGTTGCAGGTACAGTATGACATCACTAACTAGCTTTAGCTCATTAAAGTCTCTGAAATGGAAACATTGTAAGCTCTGCACCCAAGCATCACAACTGATCAGTTGATTGAACATTAATACAATTATATTTGTTTTCAAGAAACCATATTGTCCAAAGATTTTTTTCCTCTTTTGTAAAAGATGATGTGTTTTATTATGTTTTGCATAGACAGGCCTACAGTAGTTTGTGAGTGTACAGTATAAACCGTATATATATACTACTTAGTGTTCATTTTAAAAAAAAAAAACATAAAAAAACAAAAACAAAAGTTGTGTCCCGTGGTCTGGATGGACAAGCAGTTTTGAAGATTTTGCGGCCAGGCTTAAAACATAGCGTCCCGGCCACGGAATTCTGTGTACTTTGTAACAATGCTGGCATTATTTAAGGGTGCTAATTATTGTCAAAATAAGTCTACTGTACAACTCTGATGCATACATGTGCAGTATACATTATGTGCTCAGGCTAAAATAGCTGCAGGTAAACAAACATGCACAGCTGTGTTTGAGATGTGTGCAGTCGATTGATTCTCGGCAAACTTACTCGAATTAATCTAGACATGATCTGTCACAAGGACGATAAATTTGTTTACCTCTGCACTTAAGTACAACAAATTGTTGACTTGACCATTCCACAATCTACACAACGTGGTTCCCACTTGGACTATGAAATCACTGTAACAACTGTACACAGATTCACATAGTAGTGTGTGTGTACTCTATACAGTTCCTGATAATGATAGAATTATAGCTTCCAGGCCCTGTACTAATAGGGAGCTGCTACTGTACATATATACAGTATTTAACAACCACCTTGTCCAGTAGGTATGTACTCGGCAAGGCAGACCTACTGTGTAGGACAGGAGTCCTGAGCAAACTCTACAGTGTCTACTTTGACTCTGTACTGTACTGTACAGTATCATACTGTAACTGTAACGTAAAGTATAGTACTGTTACATATATTGTACTGTATCATACTGTACCTCAGTAACGTACTGTACTGTTACATACTGTAACTCTGTATCTACTGTACTGTAACTACGTACTGTACTTAACAGCATCATACTGTAACTCTTAATGTACTGTTATATGCTGTATAGATACTGTACAGCAGGGGCGGATCCAGGGGGGGGCCGACCCGGCCCTGGCCCCCCCTTTTTGGAAATCAGTTGCGTTTTTTTTATATGGGAGTACTTCAAATTCCTAATAGGCATAACTTAGTGAAAGAAAAGCCTAATATATCCAGCTGCTCTTCCCTGAAACGCGATTGGTTTTATTCCAAATTTGAAACTAAAGACAATTAGTTTCAAATGAAAGGGGGTGTAGGCGGTTTTACACTATCTAACGCAACGTAGTCGCCAAGAACCTGAAGTATTTTTAAGGGAGGGCCCGAGGAACATGAACTTATCGTATGCTCCTCATGGTGAAACATAATTGCACCTATTAGGTGAATTGAGTGTACTATGTAGGAGAGACTAGCGTAGGTTCTTATGACCAACTACTCTCAAACTTTATAGGATGAGCTTCATCAGTAGTAGCCTTTGAATATTTTATATTCGGCCTGGGCGTCTCGTTCTCAAAATGCATCTATTTTCTGTGCACGAGTTTTTATGAACTCATAGTGCAGCTATAAGAGCATCTTAAAGAGCTTCGTGTGAACCTTGAGAGTCAGCTGATTCTTCGTTAGTACAAAACCTTGAGTTAACAAGTAAATCTTTGAGATTTTGGGCCCTTTTGTAGGCTAGAATCGGTTCTTTTGGAAATAGTTTGGATAATTCCGCATGTTGCGAGATTAAGTGCCAATGTTTCAAAAGTGTTTTTTTTTTTCAAATGCGTTTGTAAACCCTCTTTGCTTTTTGTTTTACCTGATGAAGCGGATTCTCATTTTGCTTTTTAGGTCTTTCAATGAATTGAGAAGATCACTTCGTTTAGGGTTTTCTGGAGTTGCTATGAACTTCAGACCTTTTCCCGGCGCAATAAACTCTATATTGGACATGTTTCTGTCTGATAGGTTCCTTACGAACTTTTTTAGTGTTTCTGCTTCTTTTCGAAGACATTGGGCTTTTGAGTGACTACTTGTAGTCTGTAGCTCCCTGTTGGTGGTGCGGAATTTGTCAGAGCTTTTACTGATCGGACATATTTGCGTTGACTTTTTGGAGGATGGTTGTCAGTAGCCGGTTTGCCTCAGGAACTTCTATAGTTGACTCTAGGTCGGTCTCGGCTCTTGATTTCTTTTCTAGAAATATCTCCCGTTGCCTTTTTGCCTGGCGGGATAAGTCTTCTCTCCAGATTCTACGGAGTGTTCTGCCTGCCCGTTGGAGTACGTGATTCCAAGAATCAAAGAACTCCTTCGAGTGGTTCAGTTGCCCCGGAAGTCTAGGTGGGTCTCTTTGGACCTTGAGTTGATATGTGGCGTTTTGATCGCCGTCTATCCGGGAGATTTCTTTTGTGAGAGTGATGAGCCTTGACTGGAGCTCCTTCAGCGCATCTGCCTTTTAGCAGAAAACCTTTGAGCTTAAGTCCATTTTTACGGACGTTGTTCAGTCGGAAACCCTTTGTTTGCCTTTAGGGACGTTACGGAGCAGCTGTAAACCCAGGCGCGTAGCCAAGGGGGGTGTTTTGGTTGTTCAAACACCCCCCATGGCCCAAGTGCCCCCCAAAAATATATGCAGAAAACACCAGTGACTTGGAGAGATACGCAAGGGGATAATTATCGCACTAATGGGTTTTTAGCTTTACTTTTAGTGAGACTCTAAGAGAACCGTGATACCAAATATGCCAAAATCAATGATGTGAGAGTACCGTTAACTCTTTGGGTTCCCAGTTTGCTTGTCAACAGACTTCTACAGTCCAAACGAAGGGGAACTCTATAGGTCCGCAATTCCCTTGATTTTTTTATCTCTGATTCCCCAAATTATCCTTCTTACAGTTCAAACTTTTGAGTTGAAGTTGAACCTAGTTGCTTGTAAATTATATATATTGAAAAAGGTATCTCTTTAGGTTTGCATTTTCCTTGCATCAATAATTGAGTCTATATAGGGTTACATTTTTCTGATGTGAATAGAATTATTCCACAAAACAATTATCAATATTCTTTTGCATGATTTGAGCTCAAACATTGCACCATTTTGCATCTAGAGGCCTTAAAATTCCATTTTTTCGCCAAAGGGGAGGGGGACACACCCTCCCCTTAGACCCCTCCCCCATGTCAATCTCCAGCAAAACACCCCCCATGAACAAATCCTGGCTACGCGCCTGTGTAAACCATTGTTATTTTGGTCAGCTGATCGGTTTGGGAGTAGTAGCTCTTTTGTTATAGAGTTGGGTTCTGGAGGCGGCAGTGAAGTCAAACAGTGAAGGCTTGTGATTGGTCCAAATTCTGTTGTAGAAGCCTTTTTGCCATAGGATAAAACGTGGTGACGCACATACACTCTTATGGTGTAATTTTTAGGTTCTGAGCGACTAAAGTTCTGTGTCTCGCTCTGGTGAGACGATAGAATATTAAGCGTATTTTGCATCAAAGTTTAACATTAGAGATTCTTCGAAAGAATTCTGTGGTTATGCAAACCTACGTCTCAATATTCCGAAGAACAGAGAGGCAAATTGAAATGAGAGGGGGGTGTTTTTCCTGGGAAAAACAATCACGCGGGCGAAGTGGGGGTTGGGGGAACATTACAGCGCGCCGGGGTGTTGTGGAAAATCTCCGTATTGGCTAAGTATATCATAATTATCTCATTGAATATATCTTGTTTTATGTTTTTTCTTGGGGTGAATCTGGTGTCATAATTTTCGCGCAAAAGAAAACACGAATCGACACAATAATAGTGTATCCATTGTAGTGCTCTACATGCACTGTTGAGCGTTGTTAAATACAGGTATGTGTCTATCGAGAAAAAATATGTGCACAAAAAAAGCGTGTCTGCAACGTATCTGGTTTTTCTAGTTTTTGGCGAAATGTTTCACCATTTTGCATCTAAGCACTCACAATTAACCAAAAATTTCCAAGGGGGAGGGGGACAACCCCTGTCCCCCTCCCCCTAGACCCCTCCCCCAGGACGCAGATCACTAAAGTGCTACCATCGGGATGTTGGCCCCCCCTTTCTCAAAATCCTGGATCCGCCCCTGCTGTACAGTATCATACTGTACAGTAACTCTTAATGTACTGTTATATGCTGTATAGATACTGTACAGTATCATACTGTAACTGTAACGTACTGTACAGTATCATACTGTACAGTAACTCTTAATGTACTGTTCATTCATACTTAGTAAAGATTCCTAAATCCTATTGGTCCATTCAGGTCAGCTGACCGTGGTGAATCCTGTGAGTAACGCACGGTAAAATTACGGGGCATCACTTTAATAAATCTTTGGTTATATGTAACCAAAAATGTTTTGTTTTATGATTTTTCCCCCACACAAATGGTAGTGTATGCACTCCGGGTGTTAATGCTATCGCTGGATGCACTCGGGCTCCGCCCTCGTGCATCGCTTGCATTATCCCCCGATCGTGCATTAATCCTGTGAGTAACGCACGCTAGACCGTTGATTAACCCCTTATTACGTGCTGTATAGATACTGTACAGTATCATACTGTTACTGTAACGTACTGTACAGTATCATACTGTAACTGTAACGTACTGTGCTGTATCATACTGTAACTGTAACGTACTGTGCTGTATCATACTGTACTGTAACTCTTAGTGTAATGTTACGTGCTGTATCTGTACTGTACAGTATCATACTGTACAGTAACTCTTAATGTACTGTACAGTATCATACTGTAACTCAACTGGCTTGAAGAAGCTGTTCCCTATAACTTTATTCAATTCTGGCAGCCCCTAGATGCGATATGAAAAATCTCATAAACGATATTAAACACATGTGGCCAAAAATCTCAAATCGCATTAACTCAAAAAATAGAACTAGATATTTCAGCATGGCCATCAAGGCTTCTCATTCGGGGAACGATTAATGAATAGAAACAAGTTGAAACATGCCCCAAAAGATTTTACTCTCTCATTTACTGTGTATGATCTTATGGTAAACAGGTAACAGGGAATCATTTATCCAGCATTGCATCGCAAAATGCTATACTGTATACAAATCGGTCAAATTGCTAAATTGCTAAATTGCTAAATTGTCAGTGCATAAAGATACATAGCAGGGTTTTTTTTGTACAAAGGAGCCCAAATTAAATTTTATAAACATACTGTTAGCCAGTGAGCTTTCAAAAATATGAAACACAAAAGTTTTAACGCCAAGAAATTCCCCTGATAGTGTACAGTATTTTGACCAACGTGAGCAAAAAATAGGCCCGGCGGTAGAAACCTTCCTAATCAATCGAAGAATTTTTGGACCGTGCACAATTTGGTCAACGTTGTAACGTGGGCTATAAAGTAGGAATAAGTGACCAAAGCGATATTAATGTGTCTTTCTTTAAACCATTCATACTGAGGACAGATAAGAACCACATGAAATCAGAGGACATTCTTAAAGATGGTGTGTCACTTTCATGGATGCGTACTGTAAAGATGTGTTAGTGTAAAGATGTAAAGCAGTTCTTTATAAACAGGTACCATGTACATAGTCATTTTGTAAAGGCACGGTCAGAGGCTTCAAAAGTGCTCTAAAACATTTGAGCACTAACTTAAATTCCCTGGCACTATATTTATACCATAAAGACTATCTACAGACCAAAAAAAGGCCACATTCTGAACAGAGCTTTCAAGATGGTCCAGTATCTGAATACTGATACCAGGAAATAATTTATGTTCAGATTTTGTGTAGTCTCACAAAACTCTTACTCTTTATTATTATAACCTTATCGCATGGGGAAGAATACTTGCATTGCAAGCTACTGTATATGATCACTGAAAATGGTGTGAGCTGTGTGATTAGTTATGTAATCAAAATAAAATAAAACTGTTAGCAAACTGCTTATCCACTAGAGAGCCTGTGTAATAGAATGTGTAAAAGTAAGTTGGCCTGACGTTTCGATCCTGCTAGCATCAAAACGTCAGGCCAAAACTTACTTTTACACAACACACGGTTACTGTGTGCAAAAACTGAGCAACTGCACTTGTGTAGTGTCAGTTTGCCCATTTTGCTTAGCAGATTGCCCATTTTACATAGCAGATTGCCCATGTTACATAGCAGTTTGTCTATTTTGCATAGCAGTTTGCACATTTTGAACAGCATTTTTCCAATTGATATCTGATAAATTATGCCCTGCATACAGTACTTCACATCTGATAATGCAATGTCTCATAGACATTAAGACAATGAGGGGAAATATTTTTGGTTAAAGTGAAAGTGTTTGTTGAGCTGTTTCGAGCAATACGAGAAACCATATTGTTTACTTAGAACTTTAATACAAGTTTGCAACAGAGCTGAGCAAGCAATATTTTCCACTCTAGGAAAATGATTGGGAGGTGGAAAGAGGGTGTAGTATTTCCCCTTTTCCTCCCAAATAGCCTCCTTTGCAGAAATCATTTTAAGGAACAAATTTAGACAGGTGACACAGGTTACATCAAGTTTACTATCCAACCCTAATACTGTGCACATTTTTTTGCTAGGACTTTTCTTTTATCTTTTTTTGCCAGTATGATGGATACAAGAGTGCACTACATTCATTTTGAATAATGAAAATGAAGAAACAATTTTCAACGTTGCCTTTTGCATACTGTATATAGTGCTACCTTGTAAACATATGGATTAAGTATCTGGGTAACAAAATCTTTAGAACCAGACAGAATCAGCACTAATTAACACATATATATACAGTACTGTAGCATATTTTACACTACTGCAGTGCACTGTACTTTACTGTAGTGCACTGCCTTGCACAGTACAACTGGTACAAAACTGTAGTGTAGTGTATTGTACTGCACAGTAAAGCACTGTACTGCACAGTACTGTATTGTGCTGTACAGTACTGTACTGTAGTGCACTGTACAGAGTGCAGTACTGCAGTGCACTGTACATTACTGCAGTGCACTGTACATCACTGTACAGTACAATACTGTACACAGTGTATTGCACTGCACAGTAAAGGTACTTTACTATAGACATACAGTACTGAAGTGCTCTGTACTGTACTGTTCAGTACTGTATTGCACTGTACTGTACATTACTGTAGTGCACTGTACAGTACAATACTGTACAAAGTATACTGCAATGCACAGTAAAGGTACTGTACTATAGATTACTGTACAGTACTGAAGTGCACCGTACTGTACTGTACAGTACTATATTGCACTGTACTTTACAGTACTGTATTGCACTGTACTGTACAGTACAGTAGTGCACTCACTGTACACTGCAGTGTCGTCTAAACGGTAACAAGGCTACAGTTGACAATTTGCAAGTTCTTTTCATTGGAGTAAATTATGTAATTTATCTGCACAGGCCCCGGACAAATCTGTCAGAAATGGTCCTGGAGGACAAAAACTCATCAACTGCAAGAATAGAAAGGACCTTGCTATGCATACTACGAATAATACTAACCCTTACCTAATTCCAAGTTAGACTAGCAAATGTCGCAGTTCAACAAAAAACAAAAAAAAACATCTCCTATTCTCTTCCTGAAATTCATTCCTCAAGTTAAGGGTACTAGCTAAATTCTAATTGAGTGTATAAAACTCTAAGTGATACAGCTTGGCCTTGAAAATCTGAGTGCTCAGAGACTTGTAATTAGCACAACAGCAAGAACTGGTCTGTCTTAATACATGTAGTGGGGTTGTACTGTACTGTATATAATTATAAATGATAATCTAGTAAAACACATACAGTATCACAGTTTACACAATATCAAGATAAGGATTCAATATTTCAGAATATTTCAGAATATATACACTATAAATATATATATACACATACACATAGATAGATATACACACATTCATATATATTGATCATATTAAAAAGGGATTTGAAAACACATATTTTTAAATGTTAAATATGAACACTTCATACTTGTAATGTTATATAAATATTTGCTATTATGTTTTAACTATTCCTTTTTATTCTTTGTATTGCTATTTTTAGTTACCTGCTGCAATTTTTTTTGTATTGTTTGATATCTTTTAGGTAGATAATTCTGTACAGCGCTTTGAGATTTTATTGGAAAGCGCTTTATAAATAGCACATATTATTATTATTATTGCTGGGACCTAATTGGTATTGTACTTTTCCATTAAATTGTTCACAGGTCTGTAAAGTTGCATTATGATGTATGGTGTACTGTGTTGTTACTGGCATGTTGTATATAACAAACAGATGATCAAGCATATCGTACATTATGAAAAGTAATAATGTCTGGAATAGGCCATAAACATTAATTATGACTTTCAAAACATTTTTTTCTCCCCAACACAAGGTTATCCACTTTTCGACATAATGGCTAATTTTGTAGATTGGTGGTCCATTAATTCCCTCCCCCCCCCCCCCCCCCCCCCTCATGAAGAATAGAAAACAACAGGGATTAATGGAGAATTTGAATACACTTTTTTCTTCTTGGGTAATAATTTACAGCGAACGTTACTTGGCTTTGCAATGAGTACGTGTTACCATGACGACCTATTACCGTGGCTTACCTCATGTCTTGTGTCTATCACCCTGATACCTTCTCTCTCTGATGCGACGTTTATTGGTGAAATGTGACCTCCGCATAACGTAAAGAGGAACTTGACCCCATGAGCTTTCAGAACCTCAGCGACAATGTCACCTCCATTACTCTTGCTGTTTACAGCAGGCTATGAAAATATGAAAAAGCAAATTATGAAATGTGATTGCAAACTGAGGGGAAGGAGGGGAGGGGGAAGGAGGGGAGGAAGTCGGGAGGGGCAGAGTTTTGAATATAATGCGGTACATGTCATTTTTTCACTAGCAGAGAGCAAAAAATTGATAACAATTTGAAGTGAACACTAATTATTCACTCCTCAGTTTAACTTTGCATCTATAGTCAGTGACTCATTGATATGATCGAATATTTTTCGTTATAGCTGAAGTTCAAGAATTGCTTAGTGCTTGTATACAAAGGTACAGATAACGCATGCCTGACATATTGTAGTACCCTAAAATATGGCTAGTATACTGTCAAGTTGTAGCATTGCATGACATGAGCCCTGGCAAATGAATCCCAGTTTGTGCAGTGCAAAGCTTTGTAAACTAAACACGGTGTTTAAAGTTAAGAACTTATAAGGGAGTTAAGGCAGAATACCACTCTTGGAATCGTATAGTTTGTACGGCTTAGCCAGCTACGCAGTCACTCATTGGGAGAAACATTTTCAGAATGACGCATCACTACAACGTGTTGTCTGTACACGATGCATAATTACAATATACAAGAATGTAGTATAGTAGGCCTCTAGGCTAGCACTAGTTCTTTGTACTAAATAAAAGCCTTGAAAAGTATCTTGTGTGACTGCACATGGGACATTGGCTCTTTGTTCGTGGTCAATGAGCCACAACTCAGAATAGGCTGGCATTTACTGGCAACAAATATACCTCAAGGCCTTCAAGGGAGTTTCCAGTGTAGCTACCCTGAAAGGCCTGATAACAAGAATTAAGTACAGACTAAGTATAAATTCAAAAATTTAACAGTTCCTTGGACAGTTAAAGTAACTGTGTGTACTGTAACAACTAAGCCTTGATGAAAGGTGAAGTTAAATTAGTTGCAGGGTACTCTGCAATTGCGATTCACAGAATTCTTTTCTCAAACGTCTGACCTACGCTGTGGTATAAATGTCTATGCAGGGCCTTATATAGGCATAGGTGTTAACTACACTACAGTAGACACTATGCTCTTAATAGCGAGCGTAACGAACATCTCATATACTGTAATAGTTAGGCTAGATGTTCATAGCCGACACATTGCTGTGTTACTACGTTTATCACAGCCCCCAAACTACGTTGATGTTTCCGTATTCACTATAATTTACAAGTAGAAAACAATGACTTAACGTTTAAATGACTTTTTACTATACACTTTAAAGTCTCCTGGAGTCGACCCACATTGATCGAATCGAAAGAAAGCGAACGCAACAATACAAATTTTAGGAAGTATTGTGATAGTATGTCCTTCAAAGCGTGCGACATTGAGCAACAATAGCTGATATATGCCATATCGCTATGCTCAACGAAAACTTGAAGAATAAATCTACAAATGATACTGCAAAAAGGATTAAATAACTTACGGGATGGAAGAATTGATAGATTATACTATATTTATGAGCAGCAAAGGCAATTGCTGCTAAAACAAGCAAAACGACGGTTCCAATCGTGTACAGAAGCACTTCCACAATCGCCATTGTTGAGAACGAGTGATCAAAATGTCTTGTACGTACTAGTAGTGCGGTTGTAGATTCACGAAGTAAACTTAATCAGCTGTCGCGCTGAGATTCACCGTCACATGGTTGTCATGAACTTTGAACTTTCGATATCAAAACAAATGCAGAAGCAGCTAGCCAACTTTAGTCTGCGTAGTGCATAACCCGTTCTTGAACATTGTAAGGCTGGGGATATATATATAAAATAGACACTGCCATGTACGCAGTAATCCTACCAAATTCTACCACCAATTTCAAAGCACATGGCATTGTGTTTCCACTTCAGTTTTTTTGCACAGTTATTGTATTTAAATAGTCTCCAGGCATTGTCAAGAGCACCTGCAATACTGCACCTGCAATAACGAGGACGGAAGGTGAATTTGAAGACGTGTGGAAAAAAGATTTTTTCTTTCGATCGATGATTTAGTTTAGAAGAAAAAAAGGATCAGGAGGGACACTCTCAAGTACCAATCAAGGACCCTATAGGAGAGGGAAAAAACTGAAGACACAAACACTCTGATCCGATTACAATGCTTAAAAAGGGTGTGAAGACTCGCGCACAAAGAAACGTCTTATGCCGGTAATCTGACCTAGTTTCGAATGAGGTGTAACAGAAGTGTTAGACACCACCATCGATCCCAGAAAATACATTCACAACTTGCTACGTCGGTAATTAAACACTAGTGTACAGTCAATACATGTAGCAACGGTCAATACCCATAACACAGTGTACATAGCAGCGATGGACATCTCAGGTCCAGATAAAAGATAACAAGATAACTAATTAGAATTAATTAATGTTAGATAAATGAATAATATGATATGAATTTTTTCCAGTACTAGGCTGACAAATCTGTACACACAGTCTACGTAAAGTACTATTTTAATTATGTAACCTATCCCAGAAACAAGTCTGAATAGTTGGGGACGGGGTGGGGCAGGGGACAGGGGAGGGGGAATACGTCCTCTTTAGTGGAGGATAAATTCTAATAAAGTAGCCTGTATGATTGTATCCAAGGTAAACTCGATAGATTGCGTTGCTGTCATGGTGGTTCGTTTTGCGGTACTGACACAGTGCGTTCGTTTTGCGCGGTACTGACACACTTCTTTCATATCACGTCTTTAGTTAAGTGCGTCCAAATTGCGTCAATTATTGTACTGAACTAGTTAAGTGTTAGGCCAACTCTGAATGCATACATTCAGCTAACATTTAATGTATACTATAGTCTGTTTCTATAACTGATTCCGTCATACCGTTATACATTGATTCTGTTCTCAGTACATTGAATTTGTTGAAACAATCACATTGAAAATCAGACTGAGAGTCACACCGAATAAAAGTTCCAAGACTGATTACTCTACTTTTATCTTCTCTGAGTCTTTGTATGTGATTCTGGCAAAAGAGACGTATATGAAGCGCCCGGCGCTACAGCAGGCTTCTATTGCCTACCATGATAATTGCGTAAGTTCAGGACGATGTAAACTCAAACGAATCATAATCGAATTGGTACTTCGTCGCACGGTTGTATTGGGGTCTCTTAGATGAACATCTGGGTGTGAACTGTGGTAAAAAAACACATTCCAATGTTTTCACCAACGTGTATGCAATCTATAAGCAACATTATATGCAACCGATATGCAACCAATATGCCAATCTATATGCAACCTATATGCAACTTATATGCAACCTACATGCAACCTACATGCAACCGATATGCAACCGATATGCAACCTATATGCAACCTATATGCAACCTATATGCAACCTATATGCAACCTATATGCAACCTATATGCAACATATATGCAACCTATACGCAACCTATATGCAAAGTCGGACTGAACAGCATGAAATGGTTGTCAATGTCAATGTAGGCTTTGGGGGGAATTTATGAACTTTCAGCTACCGCTTCTCTTAAATCGGTAGGCCATAAAATCAAGAACGCCAAAAATACTATTGAGCAGGACCTTTCAGTTTCCTCCGGCCAATGAAATTGGAAACCTCTCCATTACCCCCACCCCCCCCCCCTCCTTCTCAATTGCCCCATTTTTACTT
>KN885624.1:91461-104288 GCA_000934455.1 Apostichopus parvimensis | reverse complement strand
CTTCTCCCCCTCCTTGGCTACGCGCCTGCGGTTAGAAATCTTGTAGGAGACAGGCCAAATGGAAACCCAGTGAACCCATATGTGGATCATATAAATGCATGTACGTACCTACTCTCATACACAAGAGATGTACAGACATTATGATAATAATCATGAGTGACAACTTGCTATACGGTCACATGTCACAGAAACGACCACGAAGTGTCATTTACCTCTAGCAGCATGTGTTGGATGAAGAATTAGCCTCCGCCAAATATGATTTGGATAAATAATCTCACGCATTATTTTCAATATATAGCCACAACAAAAAAACTATTCCACCAAATATTGGGGGATATTAGATACTATATGCCCCACCTAAAATATTGGGGGGACATGTCCCCCCCCCCCCCATGATCGTCGCCCATGTCCTTTGCATCTTCCATTTTCAGTGCCATGAGCATGTAGACATTTAGCAAACGTTTTTGCCACTTCTATAGATAATCCTCTTTACTCACTCAAAAATAAACATATTTCTTATGAGGCTCTTTAAAGCCCGGAAGAGGAGGTTAAATTTAACTCCATTCCCCGACCTTTTGGCTCCACCTATACTTCCATTCATGCACTTCGACAGGCGAGCCATGAAAAAAGGCGCAGGGGATGGAATGTATACACCCCTTTTGAACCTTATGTTGAATTTTTCTGAGGCCGGATGTTCACAGACCCGCCCTCCCATATCGACTCGTTTTCAGAGCACCCAGAGCACCACCCCCTCGTTTTTAAAACTTGGATCAGTCTCTGAAAACGCCAGATCTGATTTGATTTGGTGTTAACATATTGAAATATATGTTCCAACTCTTCCGCCCCCCCCCCCCAATTTTCCTGAGATACGAAAACACCTATACTGTATATGGTCCATGCCACCTTATAAGTTCATTGATCAAGGACGCCACCAATTAGTTCCCACATTCAAAAACAGTGAATGAATGAATTGAGCAAATCAAAATAAAAGCGCAGGTGTAACCTGCTTGTGTGCAACCACGCACAGTGTATTGTGCACCTTACATGAAAGTGTGTAGTAGCAGCATGCACTGTTAAGTGTTATATTAGACGTACTTCTTGCTGTATCGGTAACACGACACATACAACAAAATTGCAACATTTTCAAGGATACCTCGGAATAAATACTATTTCACAATGGAGTAGAAGAGCTGGAAAGAAATGGCTTCGGGTTTTCTCTTTCTTACCCGCCTTGTAGCCCTTCTTACCCTTGTCACTGGTAGTCCATATGGGAACGTAGGTGAGTTAATTAGTACTATTACTGATACAGTGATAGCCTAACTGAACGGATTTTATAGCATCGAGCCACCTGTAAATTTGTGGCTAGGCCTTGCAGTTAGGCCGTAGATTGGTTGGTGAACCGTTACAATTGTTCACAATGATATGGCCTTCCAAATATTACCATCTTGATTTTCTGATTTTAATGTCTTATAGGCTACTGGAAAAGTCAATAGTCGGTATAGATCCACCCTAACACCTTTTTAACAATAACCAGCATAGGCGGAGGACCTAGACCAATACTATACTTACTAATACTAGTATGGGCCTACAATAGGGTGAATCAAGTTAATCCATAGCTTCTCATGCCTTGCCATTGTAGGATTAACTGTGATTTAGTAATACGTTTGTGGTATTGATCCACAGCCATAATAATAGTAAACTACTGACTGCAGCATGATAGACAACAATTTATCTAACATAGTTCGTATATTCAAACAGAGGAAATGTAGAAAATGTCAAGAACTGTAGAAAACATAGCAGTAAAAACAAGGCAGAGATGCTTTTAATAAAGCTGTTGAATATATAATATGTATATTTTCTCCGATTCTACCCTAACTTAGTTTTGAACTAAACTTTTCAGTGGTTTTACTAATAAGATTTAGCCTGTAGTAGGTTACCTTGGCATATTGATATAGGCCCTATGCAATATAAGGGATAGGCTAGTCCTTTGCCAGTATTGAATCTTATAAATGAATGCCTGAAAGATGTTGAATAATAGGAAAAATTCATTGAGTAAATGTATATCTAAAACACTCTGGATATTTGAAAATAAAAATTGAACACTGTGCTAATTTCTATTTTAATTAATTCCTTTGTCCATTTTTGAAATCTTTCTGTTGTTTTGCCTGCTTTGATTATGGTTTAATTCTTTATTTGTGGGGTGGTAAATTCTAGCAAGAACTTCAAAATTCCCTTTACTTGTTGAGATGTTTTGTATGATGTTTCAAGGTACTATCGCATTATATGTCAAATGCAACTCAATATATGCTCTTCGTATTGGCTAAACTATGATGATAACAGCACTGTCCTTCCTGGGAAACTAGTGTTTCTCTAACACCATTGTGATAGCAACTGTTTGGCCTCCATCATACCGATCACCTAGTATTGACCGACTACTATATATTGACCAATCAACGAGTATTGACTGATCACCAAGAGTATTGACAGGTAACCGCTTGACTTGTTGAAGACTACCTTACAGACTTACAGTCCAGAAGACTATTCAGGGAATAATCCAGTTCTTATGTTAACACAAAATGCTATCCAAAAGGGACAAATTGCTATACAAATTCAAATGTATAGCAGTTTTTGTACAAAGGAAAGGTACTATGTTATAGCAAACACACTTCAGAACCTTCAGAGCTGCTACAAAAAATGTGAACACTTACAGAACTGTATTCCCCTTTACATGTGACACTTTTTGGGGGCATTTTAATGTATAAAATTTTTAGTAAATATTTTTTAGTAAATATTTTTAGTAAATATTTTGAGGATTTTGCTGGTTGGATGTCACCAATAGAAAATTTGTAATCAAACTTTTAAATGTTATAGAGACATCAGTTGGCTTTCCAAAATTTATTTCTGTAGTATATCACAGACTGTGCCAGTGAGCCTGAAATTTTGGTCTAAAAAAGTGTCTGTAGATACATAATAGTTAACTAAAGAATTATATTTACATATGAGTACTGGTTTGTGGTATTGTTTAATATATAGATACCAAATGTTCTGTGTGTCACACAAGGAAGGTTTCTCCTTGATAAAAGTTTTTTTTTCTGCTTGAAAGGATGAAAGAAGGAAGAAGGATAAAACTGTATTTAGTTTTTTGTAACTGGTATATGTGGCATTTCTGTTGGTGATTTAGAGGAAATTTAATTTATCTATACAAATGAAACCATTTCAAGTATAGTAGCTCGCTAAAGTGGCACTTCTGTAAGTAAAGTCATAGAGTTAACAATCAGCATTTGAATTAGACTTTTAACTCACTGATTGATTTATTTCATTCTTCTGATCCAAACATCTCTTATCAAAGCTTTCCAATCAGACTGCTATTTAGAGAAAGTATAAATTACCAGACCTGTCATTCTCTTGCCTTTGCTAAGGATTAAACCAATCGTCTATATTTCACCTGAAAGGAATCTGAAAGAAAAGTTTGCGTGGTAAAGTTATAATTTATAAATTGATATTGTTGACATGAGGTACAGTGCAAAGAGGATCTTGACATTACGTACAAGTTCTGCGCACTTTTGGATTCATTAAACCTTACAGTACAAGTCATAAATTCTTATGTTCAAAATAACAGAATTAAATAGTGTGCTCATAGTTTGTATACCCTTTTCAAGGTAATCCTGTGAGGAAATTTACTGTTCTTTAAGTTTGAAAATATTGGTTTTCTCAATGTTTGTAGATAGAATATGGGATGGTGAGAGGGAATATTGTCGTGGGGAAGCAGGGGAGGGATTGGAGGATGTGCATTTATTTCCAATACAAAATTCATATATTAAAATATCTCAATGCATATTTATAATATTTGTCCCTCACGTACCTGTTTTCCCGCAATGGTAGCAGTCCCTCTCTATGTGTCTAGAGTGATCTCAGTCTTGGTAAAGTTGTCAAACAAAGACAGTATAGAACAAGTATATAGGAAAACATTAAAGCTGAACTCTGTGTTGAGTTGTAGTTTTGTGTCATTTCAGCCATAATTAACACATTAGTCTAATTGAAGCTAACTTTTAAAGATTGGTATGATCACAATGTTTTGTAGGGGATTTTAAAATATTCTTAAGGGGGAAGATATAGATATTATATAATTGGCTAAACACTGTTCAATTATGTTGCTAGTTTGTTTGATAATTTACTTAACATAAAATCCTTTTAGGAGTTGGAATGAACATTAGGTCACCAAATAGCTTGCCGTTACTACAAACTGTTTCTTATTGGTTAACCAGTGTTCCGGTAGGTGGAATGGAAGTACCCACCAAATAGCTTGCCGTTACAACAAACTGTTTCTTATTGGTTAACCAGTGTTCCGGTAGGTGGAATGGAAGTATCCACCAAATAGCTTGCCATTACTACAAACTGTTTCTTAATATTGGTTAACCAGTGTTCTAGTAGGTGGAATGGAAGTACCCACCAAATAGCTTGCCGTTACTCCAAATTGTTTCTTATTGGTTAACCTGTGTTCTGGTAGGTGGAATGGAAGTACCCACCAAATAGCTTGCCGTTACTCCAAACTGTTTCTTATTGGTTAACCAGTGTTCTGGTACATAGGTGGAATGGAAGTACCCACCAAATAGCTTCCCGTTACTCCAAACTGTTTCTTATTAGTTAACCAGTATTCCGGTAGTTGGAATGGAAGTAAATACCCACCAAATAGCTTACCGTTACTACAAACTGTTTCTTATTGGTTAACCAGTGGTCCAGATAATTTGTATTTTATAAATGAACACTTTTCCTTGAAGACTGATATATCATGGTACCAGTATTTAGTCTATTACCAAGTATCCCGGTAAACCTTACTTACAGTTTATATACAGTTTAGTCTTGAACATTTTGGTCTTACAACTATTAAATTCTGCTCTGCCATTTACATCAGGTGCTATTTTATAGTTTTCAATTTAATAATGTCAAACGCAAAACTAGAAATTCTTGAAAAAGTAAGAAATTGATCTTTATTATGTGAAATGAAACTTATTTACTATAAAAGTGAAGGTTATGAATTGCATATGATGGAATTTAGTCTTACATATAGTAGCCTATTGAAACTATCAAAATCAACACAGAATCTTTTCTGAGGAAATTCCACTTGTTTCAAGGACAACTTACATTCAATGTTGCTCTTCGATGCAATACCTATCTACTTCACCCCCCAACCCCCATCCCACCCTCCCACTCACCCATCTTCCCCTCTCCACATAGTATACCGTTTAATTGTGTGACAATTTAATTTACAGCCATTACTGTACTTGACCTTGTATCATCAGATTTAGCATCACTAGCCTTTCTTTTATGTTATAATGCATTTGATACTCTCGCTTTAATAGAAACCTGCTGGTATAATTGTAAAGTACTGTACTGTACTGTGTTGTAGTGACAGTAGAACTACTTAGTAGAAGGTGTTACTGCATGAAATTGAGTGATCTTGGTCTTCATGGATTATATATGAATAAAAGAAGGAAGCATAACCCAAGCCCTTTGTATGAAAATGAGAAATTAGTGATGTACAAAAACATATTTGGAAGTACTATCATTCAAGTCCATTGTATGAAAATGAGAAACTAGCGATTTCCTGATATTCAACAATTAAATTGACTTAAATTACAGTGGTTAAATTATTCATTGTTCTACTCGCCCTCCCTTCCCTCCCTCCCTCCCTCCCTCCCTCCCTCCCTGCTCTCCCCTCCCCTTTCCTCCCCCAATCCACAATGCATCAGATTCACTATTACGGTAGTCATTACAAGAACACAGTACTGGAGTCTGTATACATTACGGCCAAGTACTGTACATAGAGCTAACAGTTTTAATACATACATCTGCTTCTGACCACTGGTCTTAGAAGCATCAAGGAAACTGCATTACAGATACGTAATTAATGTTAGGAAAGACACTTTCATCAACTGCCTTGTGCCTGCTGCCTGAAGTGATATAATTTAACTCGGCAAGGCTGTGCAGCGAAGACACGTACAGTAGAACTTAATACACATATATGGCTATCATCAGTTGTGCACGAATTGATAATCTGGGTTTCCATGGTAACTGTAAAAGCATCCTGAGATTGTGACGGAAGTGTTTCTATTCTTCCGGTTCTTTATTAGGGAGATATTATATTTTGGTTATTGTGCAAACAGGCAAACATTAAAAGGAAGGAATTTGTTTTCAAAACATTTGAAGTTAAATCCCTCTGTTTTTTTTTGTGTTCTTTATTGGTTTGTTTGTTTTTTGTTTTGTTTTTGTTCAATAATAATAAACTGTCCTTTATTATTTCAAAATGATTGGGGAGCATAATGTAGCTTTAATAGGGTCATGTACTGTTATGTAGAAATTTGTAGTTTGAATTTTTTTTTTTAATAGAATTGAATAATCTTTGCATGTTTAGTAAAAGTTGGATACTGATACCTGTTACAATATATCTTTGTTTTTTTTTCTGGTTGCATAATTTTATATTTTGCTTAGAATAGTTTTCATTATTATTGGTTTGGTATACTAGTATATATATATTTTTTCAGACTCACTATATTATATATAAAGAATTTTTTTTTTTTTTGAAGGAGTAAAAGGAGATGGGAAAGATACTTCATGATCATTATTTTTATTTTTAATACAAACTCTGTTATAACTTTACTAATGTTATGTAATGTAAGAGATACAGTAAGTATAAATGCTGAAAATGTTTGACATTCAAGGCAATGCAATAACCAATTCATTTTGTAAATATCAATGTTGACATTGTTACTGTACAAGAACCTAAGATATGGATATATGTAGAAGATGCAGATGATATGTAAGGTTTGGTAATCAATTGAGAAGTAACATATATTTAGATTGATCCTCAGTGAGGACCGAACCAGGATCCACCCAGACCCCCGTCCATTCAACATCGATGTTTGTAATGCATGAAAGCTTCTGTACCGTGGACTTGATGTTCGACAAGCTAGGAATATTGCAGATCAATTTTTGTACTTTTAGAAAATCCCACAACCCACCGGAAATATTTTGCGACCCACTTTTACTTCACCCCCATACTGTAGCTTATGTGTTGTTGCTGTAGTTTACTGTGCTCCCGTCTTAGCTCTGCTTTTACATTTCCCATCTATCTACTGTAGTCTATTAACTGGTATCATAACTTAATGCTGGGGAGGGGAGAAGGTGAGGGGGGGGGTGAGGGATAGGTGGATGGGAATGTGCATGATTTAAGAAAAGAGACAGGTAAGTAGAGTGGTTGGTTTAAAATACTCAGTGCAGCAAGTTTTGAGGTGTTCAGAGTGATCTCAACTTCTTTGTACTCATTCATTTCTTGGTATCTGATTGAATACAGCATGAGTCATCATTAATTATCTGTCACACATTTGAATCTTTGTTCTCTTTTCAGGTTGTCACTTCAGTCCAGTGTGTAAATCAGATGAAATTTGTGCAGATGGTAAGTCAGTTATCACTTGAAAGAAAATTCTCCCTCCTCCCCACACGACATGATGTCCTCTTAATTCTCGTTGATACATCTTGACTTTTGAGAATTTTAATTGTAACGATCTCTCATCAAGATGTGATTATAAAATCGTCAGTGAATAGCTAATTAAAAAGAGGAAGACAAAGAAAACATGATGGTACAGTAGTTACTGTAGTCTAGTAGATCCCTTTGTCTTTTTGAACAAAACCAGCCAAAATGCTGCTCAGGTGTTTAGCAGCCAATTATTTTAAAGCTATGATTATCACCTGGTTTGTGGTCTTAGTTGATCGATGATGTGGAGTTGGATATTTCATTCATAGTGTGGAAGCGCTTGGTTACGCATCGTATCCAACGAAGGTCCTGAAATTTGCATATATCAGTTACCAGTGGTGCTAGTAAACTGCACTTAAGTATAAAAATATCATTTATCTGTATATTCTATAGCAGGAGTAGTTGAATGAACGAAGAACCCCTGTACAGATTTTAGAGTCGTTAGAAATGTAATTAGAGAGAAAAGAGAAAAGTTTGTGACAAGTTGGCCAGCTGGAGGATTGGGGAGACTGTGGCTGGGCAGAGAAGGATGGGAGAGGGGGAGGGTCGGTGGATGGGTGAAGGGATGAGGAAAGAGGAATAGGATAGGAGGATGGATGGGAAGTATGAAGGAAGAGAGATGAAATGATGTGGGTTGGAGGCAGGTGGTGAAGTGGTGTGAGACTTGGTAACTTGAGAGATGGGGCATGGAGGGGGGTGGAAAGGCTTTAGAATCTCAGAGTAGAGGACACCGACAATGAGTTTAGTTTAGGCAGCACTGGATGGCAACATTATTCATGAGTGGTGTTGACATCTTGTTCACAACTTGATGTTGTTTCTTCTTCAGCCAAATTGGAGGGCAGCATGGAACCAGTAGAGTGTAGATCCCTTCCGCCACTGAAAAATGCATTGGAAATAATATCGAACATCTAGTTCCTGGTATACATTATGGCTCTTTGGCTGCATATTCAATGGTTATCCCGGCCCTGTCACTCCCATCTGAACACAAAACACCCTTTAAGTCAATGTTTTGTAACCTTTTCCACTAACCTCACCCCTTTCAATTAAACACCCTTTAATTTAGTGTTTCTTAACCCTTTCCACTAATTGTACCCCTTTCAATTGAAACAAATATTGCAGCTCCTGTTCCAGCTGTGAATGCTTGTGTTCTTTCTGAAAGTTATTGTGTATGTCTATATAGTTTTGAACCTTTGGAGTCCTGCCTTGCACCCCCAGGGGTTATTGCACCCCCAGGGGTTATTGCACCCTCAGGAATAATTGTACCCCAGGGGTTATTGCACCCCCAGGGGTTATTGCATCCCAGGGATTATTGCACCCCCAGGGTTTATTGCATCCCCAGGGGATACACGGACCCCAGGTTAAGAACTACATCCTTAAACTGTGGCCCGCTTCAAGGAGGATTCTTCAGCATACTGTATGGCATAGAAAGAATCAGTGACGGAAGATTGCGAAACTACAGTATGTAGCCATAACTTAATGTGTGTGACCAATTTCTTTGTCCAAGCAAATGAATTCTGTCAATGGGATTACCTACACACAAAGAAACAAATAAAGGACAGTTTTAATATGTCAGTGAGACTTCTTCAATTCCTCCTGATATATCCTAATTAAGTAGGTTTTAGTGGTATTTGATAAAGGACTACTAATGGGAGAACTCGTTGATCAACTCTTCACGTCAGTGTCGAGTCTCAAAGGTCAGATTCAGATTGTTGAAGATGTTGAATGACGTCAGTAATTAAAAGTCAATTCACCTTTGGAACTGTGTGGGTGAAGCACGTTTAACAGTGGATGCAGAAGTACCATTGACCTTAGCATTATAAAGATTACAAATAACTACCTGCTGTACTTCAACTGACTAGGGACTAGTGTGAGAAGGGTATCAACCTTCATTCTTGGGCAAACAGAATAGCATTGTTGCATGAAATATTTGTAAACAGAGTACTTCACTGAAATTCTGTTTTTGACACAGGAAGGAAATTTTATAGGACCTAACTAACATACTAATATAAATGTCCAGTCCATATGTGAATGTATTTCAAATTGTGGTATGTTATTATGTACATATTAGGAATTAATGTTCTCGGTTGCAAGTGTTTATTCCGCACTTACTGTACAGTAGTCACTGGCGCTTTAGGTAGGAAGTAACAGATATGTGTGTTGGTGTGTGTTTGCTTGTGCGATGAGAGGTTGTAAATACAATTACTCAGAAAGTACACATGCTAGTTGAACTTCATACTGCTTAGTATTGTATGTGGATACACCTAGAAGATCAAAGGTCATTCATTCAAGAAATTTCTAAGTTTGTAAAACCTTGTAAACTGATAAATACCAACTTCCGATCTTAGATAAAAATCTTACTTAAATGTAAGTACTGTAAGTACAGTAGATCCACTTTTTTTCAATACTCAGTACTAAAACCTTATTGTTTTTGTGGTGTTCAAAGGTCATTTGAGGCCAACAGAAGTCAAAGTCTGCAAAGTTTGTGCAAACATAATGCCAAAAGTGAAACTTAGAGGAACTTCATAGCTGGGGTGTAGATTCACTAGAGTAAGTGTACAAGAACACAATTTTCCGTCAATCACTAAAATACCCGGGCTATTTATAAGGCCATAGTATTTGAGTTGGGGGTTAGGTTCGGGTGGATCATAGACCTGCGACTACTTTATGTTTTTATTTCAGTACTTCCATAGTGATAAAGAGGGTGTCACCAATTTATCATTCTACCTATTTTGGGGTATTTAGTTACAACGCAATATGAATTTGATGTAAACAAGCAGTCATCCGCAGGTCGAGCACCAAAGCTGATTTTAATTGTGCACCGAACAGAAGTTTGATCTTCTCGGACGATCACACTACTGAACGGATACAGTTAAAAATTTGCCCTTTGAGCTAACCTTTTTTTCCTCAGGAAACAGTGATAATGAAGAGAAGTGGTGAGATCATTCCAGATTCTCATATAGAATTAGTTAAAGTCTAGGTTTTAACCTAAATCTATACTCAAGTGTTGGAGGCTTTGACTATAAATAGTATTGACATTTGCTTCTAAATATAAACAGATTTTCTCAAGATGTTTAGCATTGCTTAGAAATTGCTACTACTGTTTCAAGCCCATACCTGGCAATAGCTTGAATAGTATAGTATTCTGACCAGGTTTAATCCTTCTTAGTGTATTGGGGAGAAACATACTGATGACCTAAGCAACAGCTTTGTTGAATGTATCAGAGAATGTTGAGCTTTATAGTTACACAAGTGACCAGTTTGAGTTATCCAAGGTCTTGATAATAATTATTAGCTACTTAATGTTTGCTAAAATGAATATAATATAGTCTGTACTTTATCTGAATTTGATCAATTATACTGTACAGTTATCTGTTTGAGCAAACATTGATAGACCTTAATTTGTGATAAGAAGACAATGATGAAACACATAATTAAACTGCTTTGAAATGTTACTATTTTATTACATGTTTCTTCAAAATATTGCCAAAAAGGTTTTGTGCAATTTTTTGGGGGATTTGTTCAGTACTTAGCAAACTTCTTTCTGTATAAATAATTGCTTTGGAAGTTCATAATCATGTGTGCTCAAAATGGTTGATGAGAACTGCCAAATGTTTAATTTGATGTGCAGTGTACACTTGTTCTGATCTAGAACTGCTAAACAGTGCTTCGTTTATCGTCGTCGTGTATGCAAGGGCTTCGGTTGCATTCAAAATTGATAACCGTATTGCAGAGAGTTGATTGATGATTCTATGTGTGTTTTGATTTAAGTACTGAACATTGTGTGTTGGAGCTCCTCTTCTCATGTGTATGTGTTTTGTGCATACTGTTGTGCTGCACAGTATATTCATCCCACTTGTATGCACCTGTATACAGACCTATGTATGTATGTATTAACTAGTACAGCAACATGCTGATACAGCATATTTACTATATCACACACTTCAAATTGGAAAGTGAGAACTTAAAAATCGAATGTTTTTTAATCATAAATGATCTGATAATTTGGCAAAGACTTTTTGTTTTCCCCGAAAGGGAAAACTATTGAATCACTCTCACCGACCATGCATAATTGTGAGGGGGACGGCGGATTGCAGTTTGCAATGACTATAACATGGATTGCAAAGCGGGTAATTACGATTACGGTTAGCTCCGTTCAACACGGCAGCATAGAAAACATTGTACTCAAGGCCGAAACCAAAGTGAAGTAATCAGGTTACAAATCCGGAGTCTGTGCATGCTAAGTTCTTCAATACCGCCCTCATTACCTTTCGGGAAACATTTCATACTCTAGCTTTGATTTATGCGCTGCAGTAGAGATCTTCAAATATACAGATCTTCTCCTTCTACAAGTCAAATAATACTGTCCTGTTGGTCCCTGAAGAAAGAATACAGAATACAGATCTTCTCCTTCTACAAGTCAAATAATACTGTCCTGTTGGTCCCTGAAGAAAGAATATAGAATACAGATCTTCTCCTTCTACAAGTCAAATAATACTGTCCTGTTGGTCCCTGAAGAAAGAATACAGAATACAGATCTTCTCCTTCTGCAAGTCAAATAATACTGTCCTGTTGGTCCCTGAAGAAAAAATACAGAATACAGATCTTCTCCTTCTACAAGTCAAATAATACTGTCCTGTTGGTCCCTGAAGAAAGAATACAGAATACAGATCTTCTCCTTCTGCAAGTCAAATAATACTGTCCTGTTGGTCCCTGAAGAAAGAATACAGAATACAGATCTTCTCCTAGAACTACATGTCAAATAATACTGTCCTGTTGGTCCCTGAAGAAAGAATACAGAATACAGATCTTCTCCTTCTACAAGTCAAATAATACTGTCCTGTTGGTCCCTGAAGAAAGAATACAGAATACAGATCTTCTCCTTCTACAAGTCAAATAATACTGTCCTGTTGGTCCCTGAAGAAAGAATACAGAATACAGATCTTCTCCTTCTACCAGACAAATAATACTGTCCTGTTGGTCCCTGAAGTAAGAATATCTGAGAATGCTACGTAAATTACATAAATGACAAAAAATATTTGCAGCATTATTTTAACTTTATGCACTAGAATAACAACTGTGAAAATTGCAAGGTAATTTTGTCTTTCCTTGGCTTGATAGTCAGCAGCAAATAATCAATAATAAATGAAAGGGACAAAAAACAACAGTTTTGGTGGTTTGGCCACTGTTGCAAAACATGATTAAAGAGGTGCACTTCATCTGGGATTATTCCCAGTGGGTAGGAATTAGGAAAGGAGGACTAATTCTGTTCTTCGCTAATAAAATAACCAGTAGGAAG
>KN885624.1:75028-91411 GCA_000934455.1 Apostichopus parvimensis | reverse complement strand
AGAATACAGATCTTCTCCTTCTACAAGTCAAATAATACTGTCCTGTTGGTCCCTGAAGAAAGAATACAGAATACAGATCTTCTCCTTCTACCAGTCAAATAATACTGTCCTGTTGGTCCCTGAAGTAAGAATATCTGAGAATGCTACGTAAATGACAAAAAATATTTGCAGCATTATTTTAACTTTATGCACTAGAATAACAACTGTGAAAATTGCAAGTTAATTTTGTCTTTCCTTGGCTTGATAGTCAGCAGCAAATAATCAATAATAAATGAAAGGGACAAAAAACAACGGTTTTGGTGGTTTGGCCACTGTTGCAAAACATGATTGAAGAGGTGCACTTCATCTGGGATTATTCCCAGTGGGTAGGAATTAGGAAAGGAGGACTAATTCTGTTCTTCGCTAATAAAATAACCAGTAGGAAGTTGATGTACTCTCCTTGGTGATTTACTGTACATAAGGGAAGTGGGAGGGGTCACTGTGGTGAGGTGGAACTGATCTTCTTTGGATAAATGTTTTTGAAAATGCAAATCATGATGTACATCATTTTTTTTTTCCAAATAATTTTTCAACTGCTTGTCCTTAAACATTTCAGCATGTATATCAAGTTCCTTCCAATCAAAGCTATATATATCTGTGACATCACACCTGTTTGCTTCAAGTTCACCCTGTGTACCACTTCAACAACTGATATCTCAATTTTCAAAAATAGAAGATGAAAAAAAAGAGACATAACTATAGGAGTTAAAGACAAATATCGTTGGATGCTTCCTATTTTAATTGAAAAAAAAAAGTTGTATTCTTTTAATTTGTTGTCCATAGATATATCCAATCCATTTCTGATGAATCAGTGACACAAAACTAGGCAGTTAATGAGGTACTCATGGTAGTAGAGAATGCAATATTTGTCAATTAGAACCCAGCGGCTGCCTAGGCTAAATTGAACAGATACAACACTAATCGACTATTCATGTACCAACAGTAATTATGCAATTTGTATGCTGCTGTGTGGTTATGGGCATGATGAAAAGCCTATAGATAGTTAAAGCAGATAGTAGGGGTTTGATTCAGTTTTGAAAACCACCAGAAGAGGTATTTATGTCGCTTCATTTTGACACAAGTTTGTCTTCTCTTAACATTTGTACTATTCTTACTCAGAAGTACAGTACCGTGTCTAGAGTGAACTGATAATGTTTTGAACACTGTGCACCCTTGATTTATACTCATATATATGGTCGGTTTTCTTAACACAGAAAGAGTGCAAAATAAGTAAAGTATTTATGGTAGAGTTACTGCGCTCCTGTCTCATGTCTTGACTTTCCTATTCCATTTTCGCATTTACTGTACCTAACTTTATGCACTGTGTCCCTCTCCCTCCCCCTCCCCCTCCCCTCCCCTACCCTCCCCCTCCCCTATTATTGATTCACCTTTGGAACAAAATGTATCACATGGGTGATATCAACATTGTTCAAATTTTACATCAAGTCAACTAAATTACAGTAAAATTTGCCATTTTATTGAAAATTAGGATCTAACCATCCCCCCTCCCACCCAGATGTTCTGCAAAGTGAATCTAACGGTCAGTAAATGGCGTCAGGAAAGATAATGGAACCTGTATGATATGTTTAATTGTATCATATTTCTACTGCATGCATACTGTACTTGTCTTCTCAACAGGCAGGACATAGTTTATACGCAGAAAACAGTATTTACGTATGAGACAAAATTTAGAGTGCTCAATGAAACTGCTGTGCCAAAAAAAAAAAAAAATCATCAAAAAATGATAATTCACTGATACTGTAGGTACAGTAATGCCCACTGTGTACTTCATGTGTATATGTTTATATTACAATGTTTCTAAGCAAACACATTTTCTAGCACTGAGTAGGTAAGCCTGTCAAAGTGATCTTGGTGTTTACAAGACATAGTATGCATTTACTTGCTGTTGTAAAATTTGTTTTTAATATGATTAGTGATACCCAGTGGAAATTTTGCATTCATTTTGTGTTGTGTACGTTATACTACACAGTAGAATTGATTAGCAGTCGAGCATAACAGTATAGCAGTCCCACGGTGAAGTATTCTCTAACTCTAGCATAGTAACAGTTTGAGAAGGAATTTTGCTTTACACTTTTAATTTTTTCTTGTGACGTTGAGAGAGATCAAAGTTTGATAATGTAGTACATGTATGTCAACAGTGAAAGGGTTAAGTAAAAGTACCTGTTTACGTAAAGTATGATTATGAAATAGCTATGGTTACGAAACAGCCTGATATTGTTAAGAAGAAAATACAATAGGCTTAATTAAATGCACATTATAGTAACATATTTACGATAGAAAGTTTGATAAATGAAATTGGCCTTGGGTGAGCAATTATGTATGTGTACGATAACAGGCCAGGAAATTGGAAGACATTTCAGTATACATACAAAATTCTAAGCACACTTTTTGATCCTCTCATGATTTATCTTGGAAATGTAGCCTTCCAGTGTGTTTTACTTGTAAAAATTCTATTTGAGCATGCCTGTTTTGGTTTTGGTACATGTATGGTAAGTACAGGATATTTACTGAAACGCAGTGATCTGTGGCATTTGTTTCGTGGCATACAACTTACACAATTCTGCAATTAGCGGTCTTTTTGAAATTAGACCGGCCATTCACTGCATGTAGAATTTTAATGGTTTGAGAAAAGCCCATACAAACTGCTTATGGCATCAAGTGTATAATTGAAATATGTTACAAATTTTACTTGACTTACAGGATTTTGAGTGCCTCTGCCCACTGCTTTCGATTTTTTTTGAATTAAATTGTAGGCCACATTTCCTCTCACCCCAATCGGTATCGTGTTTTAATGAATCGTAATTATATCCGTCGCATTCAACATCACAGTTCGTAAAGCTGGTTTTCATCTCGATCTAATTTTCCAGATAACTTATTTGGCTCCTGCGTATCTGTTGGCTCTTCGCATCTTCCATTCTATGACCTGGACCCGAGAGGCCTTCGTGAGCTCAAGGGTGGTATCAAGTTTCTAATAGACGAAGGCTACCAGTGGAAGGATGAGTTCTCTCAGGTACTTCACCATATCGGTAGAACTATCTCTCTCTCTTCTGTGACACAGATTCTCATTGAAGTATATCTGTATGAAACACGGATCAATTGGCTCGTCTCTGAATAGATAATTTAAATGTGTTGACGGGGGGGAAAAGCAGTTTCCTAATGTCAGTACTTGGCAGAGAATGAGAGTATTGCTAGCCCAATTGCATCAATTGAAAGTCAGAACTTGCAGAACTCAGTATGTAAAATATTTCATATAGAGTTTGCTGAATCAGCATTTAATATGTGGTTTATAGTTTGAGTTTTATGATATTTTGTACAAGTCATGTAATATCCACCCTAAATTTTAAAAACCTCTAATTGTAAGATACACATCTCTATACTAATTAGTACTTCTCATAGTTGAAAGATGTATGTATAGCCAGAACAGAAAAAAAAAGTTTTGTCCTGCAAAGTTTAGAAAATAAAACTTTGTTTGCTAACAGCCAGAATTAGCAAATACTGTTACTGGACTATTTGAATTGGTGGATTAAGGTGACAGACTTAATAGGTGACAGACTTAATAGGTGACAGACTTAGGTGACAGACCGAGGTGACAGACTAAAGGTGAAGGCTAAGGTGACAGACTACGCTACAGTGACAGGTCTCGTTGTCACTAACTCTGTAAATATTCCAGAAATATTACAGATGTTAAAGTAATTACTTTCACTCCTCTTATGAAAACTGTCTTCACTCACAATTTTTTTTTCCATCCACCTTTGTTTAGCCCATTCAATTTGATTTCATAGTTATCCCAACTGGTTGAAAGGTTTCAGGATTCTAGCACAACAGGAATTTACTTTTCCAAGTCATATAACAACTAATTCTCCTGACATACTTTGTTAGGACGTAATAGAATAATAGGGCGTCGACTTTCTGATTATATTTCCTGGTGCATCGGACAGAGACAGCCAGGCTGAACATTTACATAAAGTTTCATAATTCAGCCATTGCTGGTGAACATTTCCGCCAGCATTTGTACTGCACCTTTTTATTTTTTAACTCAGTGGCTGTCATCGTCGTCGTCGTAGTAACCGTACATTCCAATGTTGTTACATCTCTGGTTGTTCAATTTATTTGTGCAGCAGTGATATTGTCCTGTGTGGTGTGTATTTACCCTTCAGTACAATCAAGTGGCAATTTATTAACTGTAGTCCCACACACTATTTACATGATCACGTACAACTAGTGCGTGGGTTGTGACCAAAGTGTAAAGAAAGCCCACCTTTAAAATACTTTAGCTATATACTGTAGTTTACTGGAGCGTATAACTGCAGTAATTCCATTCGTTTGTCTAATTGGATGGCTGGTCACTTGCTGTTTTGTCTTTACTGGACTAGTACTATTAATGGAAGTGAAACCCCGCCCCCCCTTTTGTTTTGTATTGCTTGTAAATAAACTTTGAAATTATCAAAGATGATCAGACATGCTGTGGAATTATCAGACATGCTGTACATAGAGATACTATATTAAGTACAGTACATATCCAGGGCTGACAAAATAACTTTCCACTGTTCTTAGAGAACTATAGAGTAGTTGTTATACAACCATCACAATCTTTTGGGTTTCCATAGTGACAACCATTTAATTTCAGTATTTTGCACTCATTGAGACAAACTGTAATTACTTTGTGTTGAATTTTCTTAAGTTTTCTTCACTTCCTTGCGTACTTGTATCCTGGCAACCAATAGCAATCTTGCTCTAACATGCCCAGAAAAATCTGGTAATATATTAGAATTATATGTACACCCTTAGCAACCGGTCACTTCTGGTTAATCTGCCTCCCCTTCAATCAACCCTTCCTAGATGCATAATTTCCTACACGGATTTGTTTATTTCTCCCATTATCTTCTTTTCTGGTAACCATACTTTAAATCTGTATTGTTTGGCAGTTTTTGTAATCTTTTTAATTTTAGGAGAAGAATTTGCCGCTTTTTCAAAGTTGATAAAATTGATCAAAGAAGAGATAATATAATTAGGATAGCGTAGCTCCTAGTTTGTTTTAGTAATCGCATGATGTGTACATACATACATGTATGTGTATATGTGAATTTTAAATCTTTGTTACAGCTAAATTCAGAAGCAGACAAGGGTGTAATATAAAATTTGCAATTATAGTAGAAATCTTGGCACATTGAGTAGACCTATGCAAGTGTGAAATTATGTATGTAATCACACAATTGTTGCAAAGCTGAAATGTAGAAACCCGGACAGAAAAATTATGGAACTTACACTTGAGTTGATTTTAACACTTTTATATGCTACATATTCGATGCTAAAACCTTTTAAATAATTTAAAAAAAAAGGTAAAATCATTTAACTTTAAACTTATCAATGTATGTAAATTTATGCACAGCACACAGTATCAATGCTACAGTACAGTATATCAGTACAGATACTCTTTAATTATTGTGCTAGTGTTGAAACCCATCACTATTGCACAGTCAGTAGTGTTGTGCCCTACAGGTATTTGATGATTTTGACTAATGACAACATATAATAGTTTATTGTACACTAAAGAACTAACTTAATATAACAAGTTTAATTTGTTAACCAAAAAAGGAACATTTACCACGAAAAAGAAATTAATAAGATAGCTGATGGATGTTTTTTAGCCTCCTACAGTAATAAAATTATTAAGTGGTTGCAATCCTCTTTACAAGCTGCCAGGGAATCCTTTCAAGTATGGATTGACTACACCTTCTGCCTTATTATGTTGAATTGTTTATGCTTAGCGCAGGATGCCCTGTTTTTGTTTCTTCGGGATTAAGTATTAAAATACATCTTATAAAGAGCTTGATCCGTAAACTCCTCTCAGAAGAGTAATTTTATCGTCTAAAAGTATGTCAGTTGATGCTTGTGAAAAGTGATTGGCCATTAATGGATTTCATAGCATTAACTGTGTGGGGTCTGTGGATAGTATATAGATACTCAATTAATCAGTGGCCTGCTGTACTGTAGCGTTGACATCGCTTGACTACTATAATATTCGTATACATGCATGTATGAAGGTGAAGCCAGAAAAGAACAAAACAGAAAAATCTAACATGAGATCTACTGTAGTAGCTATTATGAGGCCTGAATTTTTGGGGTTGATTTTATTACTCACCAAATTCTTAGTGAAATAATAATTTTTGATTTAAATAAAACATGCTTGCACATACTGAAATTTCATTTATGTGACTTAAACCTATCTATCTTTCAGCCTCTGAAGAAGATCCTGGTAGGATCAAAATGTCAGGCCCACTTGCATTTACACATTGTCTTACACAGGCTCTTAATAGTGGATAAGCAGTTTGCCAACAGTTTTGTTTTATTTTAACTTAAATCTAAACTGCCTTCATAGAAAAGTGTGTCCTAATAAAGGATTTTCGATCTTCCTTTCAGCTTCCTTCCAGTACTACACGTTTGAACCCAGACAGCTGTTCCATTAGTATACAGTTGTCTAATCTATGTAGAATGTCAATTTTGCCACATTTCACAAATGCTACAGAAATGTTTGTACAGTTCTAAGTAAGAGCCATCATGGTAACAAAGACATACATACTTTATGTTGTACTGTATGTCTACTAGACCCAAAATATATGTGGATATGTTTCCACGGTTACTAGAATAGGATATTCTCCACCACATTTCACAAATGCTACAGAAATGTTGTACAGTTCTAAATAAGAGGTAACAAAGACATACATACTTAATGTTCTACTGTATGTCTACTAGACCCCAAATATATGTGGATATGTTTCCATGGTTACTAGAAGAGGTTATTCACTCCCACAACTTCACAAATTTGTTAAACTTAACCTACTGGAATATGTACAGTACTGGGACATTATTGGTAGACACATTAACATAAATCTACACACACACAAATATGGATGATATCCTTTGACAAGTCTTTCTTTAAATTGATAGTTACTTTTGAAAATTGTCAAAATGTCAGACCAATCAATTGTATGGCATTGGAATAAATGTGTTGATGATATCATTGATGACATTGTACATATTATATTTTTATCTATCTGTTTTTTTCCAGGACATTCTTAGAAAGGTACTATTTACCTACCAGTTAGACTATCCAAGTCAAGAATATCCCTTCCTTAGCGGAGGATATAATGATCTGTCCCCAGTACAATCTCAGGGAGAGTTGGCCAGAGCATCTCTGCATTTACTATGGAAGGGCAAAGGAGCACCCCCTCCTGTAAGGTCCAAGAAGTATGCCGCCAATGACCGCTACCAAAGCAACAACTACAGAGCATCCGTCTCGGATATCGTCGAAGAATACATGGCGTTGTTGGAGGAACTGGAGGAGTCGCGCGAAAACTCACTACAGCAACGATTTCAGGATTACTATGCACGTTATTCAAAGCTTTTGGATAGGTATAACCAATACAGGGATCAGAGGGTACCACTGACAATGGGAGATGAGGGTTACCAGGACGACACACAAACAGACGAACTGGGGGACAAGATGAACCTCATTCAAGATTATCTACAAAAGGTCTACACAGAGAAGTTTGGAGAGGATGGGAACTTTGTTGATGGGGCTTGGGTGAGGGCAGGTAAACCCCGGGGGAAGGTAAAGGAAGAAGAAGGTGAGATCCAGACACCAGGAGACGATGGCGATGTGGATGTTGGTGATGCTGATCGAGAGGATGGTGATACGATCAGAGATAATTTAGCAGCGTGGATAGAAGATGGTGACAGCAGTAGCTCTTCTTCAGCTCCTGTTGATGAAGATGGCTTTCTAGAATCGAGTTCAACAAGTGAGTAGTTAGTCTTTTGTTCGTTCAGGAATCTAGGGACATTATCAATAGGTGTAAGTTACTTCCCTGTCTTGTCAAAAGATAATTCCATTATTGTAGATCTACTGTGCAGCACACTCAGAAAGTGTTATGAAAGGGATTAAATGTGGCTTTATTTCGTTTATGTGTAGAATTTAAGTTCATGTTAGAAATGTTGAAAAAAATCAATAAATTGGTTTAATAGGTACCATATGAAAAAGGAAAACAAAATCCACTGCAGTGAGGCTGATTCAAGTATCAAACTATAGAGAATATCTCAAGAGACCAGCTGTACCTATTGTGTGAACTGCACAGAGCAAATGATTATATCCTATGCAGCTTAGCTGCAGGAGGCTGCAGCCCTCTCAGCATCCTCTTCTTGACAGAGTGCCTAACCACTTCTTAATAGGTTCAAAGGTCATGCAAACCTTACTGGACGGGAAGACATAGTGTTACATCTAGCTTGTTGTTTGTCATGAGTTAGGTTTGAAGTTCACTTCCCAAACGGAATCAGCATTTTCAAACCTATTCAGAAATATCTGCAGAAGTGATGAGCAATGCCACCTAAATTTGGAAGTGGTTCTTTCCTCCTAAAAATAGGAAAATGGGGTTTGGTGTTTGTCTCCATCTTGGTTTTCAATCACATTTTCAAGCTGGTTTTACCCTTATTTACATGACAACACAGCTAGCACTTCCCTTCATACATGTACATTGCATTGTACATTGTGTACATGTATATGTATGCTTCTCTCAATAGGCCACTAGGGATCTTTTTAACTTTCTGTGCTATGGTCTAACTCTGTTTCTACGTCATTGTGAACAACCCCTGTCTTTAATGTATTTATTTCAAGGTGATAGTGAAGTAACTTTTCTTGCCCTTCTCGGGGAACAACTCGTCCCGTTCCTGAATGAGGCAGACAGGGAGGAGTGGCAAAAACTCACCGAGGAGGAAAAAATACAGATGTTGGAAGAAGTTCTGTCGACGGTACAGGATGGAGAGGCAGTCGTGGATGAAGGAGATGGACGGGATGGCTCGCTGGTGCCACAATTTGATCCAAACAACTTCGATGGTGGACTAGGAGGGGGCTTTGGGAAAGTTGAGGAACTGGAGTCGGCAAAAGGCAATAATCCAGAAGGTAAGTGAGGCAAGAAGGTTAGAAATTTGTAAGAATGTTTCCAGATTGTACTTTGTGGTTGTGTGCTATTTTGTTGGAACAGTCCGAGGCTTTCATCTAGCTTCAGACTCAACAAACCAAAAATGAAAGATCATCACACACTACACTGACAAAATAAAAACAGCCTTTGTATTGACAGAAATATTGCCCCCAAAAATGTGGCAAATTGGTTTGTACCACTTTGGCTCCAATCGTTAAAATTTAGTAATGCTGTAATGATATCATCATGCCATCAGTGTAGATAACAGGGTTGGTGGTTGAACAAACATTGATACATTAGTGTATTACCAAGATACATAAAGTATTTCGTTTTTATGATAACATGTGTTTGTATGTAAAAATTCTTATTTCTCCCTGTAACTCCCTAGGGTTTCAACAGGTGACAACAAATATGCTAATGTATGGACAAAAATATGACCATGTGAAATTAATAAAACTGTGACCTTAGTATTGCTCAAATTTAAAAACTGGTTCACTGTTTATTGACTATCGTTAAAATTCATCTGCACATCGATTTGCATACAAATGTCTGAAAACGTCGCATCCGGACGGTCGTGTCAACCTCGACGGAAAACACCACTGTAGCTGACATTTCTTACAACCTCTTTTTTTGTGGATTTGAGGATCAGTAATTGTGGTCAAGGATCACTGACCGATAAGCTAACATGAGATTCTCTTGATTAAAGATTTGGTTAGTTGAAGTAAACCCAGAACTCTTGAACTTGTGACAACCTCTAAGATCAGTTTCGTTTCTACAGGTAACAGTATCCTCTGTAATATCCGAGGTTACTACACCTAACTACCTCAATGCTCTGCTAACAAATCTCGCTGGAGATTAGGTTTACCATCAGAAAAGCTCTGAACCATCAAACTGTATAGCTTTGATTTTATGCACAATTTTACAAATCAGTCCTAGTCACGTTTGATGTACATCTTACTGATTGTCGAAGGATCTGAAGAAGCAAGGGTCGGTCTTATATTCTGTAAAGGAAATTGCTTAAAGGCAAGAATTTTTTCTTGGGAGAATAAGTGTCAGGGTTTTTGTGCGCTATCGTCATATTTGCACTGTTATGCAGCACTTGTGAGTTTGAGGTAATGAAAAAAAAAGGAATGAAAAGAAATTTGGGGGTTCAATTTAAATTTGCTAAAATGTAGGCACTTTACACTCATTGTCATTTCTAGTTATTTTTATGGACAAAGTTGTAATAATAATGACCAATGCACAGGATAGATTTTAGTGCTAGATGAAAATTAGGCAATTTTGGTAATTGAAAGCAAGAATACTAACAAAGTCCTAAAAGCAGTTTGCATACATCATTGTGTTGAAAAAGATGGGCTGTAGTCATATTGCCAGTATTGAATATATGGTGTATGCTATTAATTAAAAATGGTGAAATTTTGCTAGGTTGTCTGTATAGTAGAGTATGTTGCAATAGTTAGGCTCATGTTGAGCCAGTAGATTTTTTAAGCAGTTGCATTTTCTAGACTGTGGCTAAAATGATAAAATGTTAGGCCTGGATATTGTACTTGTAGGTGATAATTTCATGAATATCCATTGGAGTTTGGATGTTCGAGGTAATATTCTGTTGTATCATCCAGCTTTCATATATATCTGTAGTCCTACCTAACCAGTTAAAACGCTGCAAGAATATTATTTACTTAGAAATGACCGTTGCGCCATAAGTGCAGTCCAGTTCAATATTCGAACTGATTACTCTGTGAGGCACCGTTGGTGTTCAATATCACGTTTGATCCCCTCCTTCAGTTCAAAAACAGTGACATTTTATCCGTACTCAAACCTAATTTGAAAGTACGATATTTCCTGCTGTGCAAAAATTGTAGAAACTTTTGGGCTCTGAGTTTAAGAAAATCAAGCAGATGGCGGGGTTTGGTTTGCTGGTTTTAATTGATTTATTGATGACCGTGTGGCTCTCTCTCTCTCTCTCTCTGATTTTCGAGGGTTGGAAATGACATCAGGAGTTTGAAGCATGTGATTAATAATCCTAACAAGACTGTTTGTGAATTTAGTTGCTCTTTTACCTAAGTTGGAAGGAAAGTACTGTACTGTCAGTTTAGAGCTCTCTTTTGGTACTCAATAGTTGTGTGTGAAATGCACGATGCTCACCGTAGACTCAGTCCCTTACCATTACAGATTTATATATCTCTCTCTGGTACTCAATAGATGTGTGTGAAATGCACGATGCTCATAGTAGACTCAGTCCATTAACCATTACAGATTTAGATATCTCTCTCTGGTACTCAATAGTTGTGTGTGAAATGCACGATGCTCACAGTAGACTCATTCCATTAACCATTACAGTTTTAGATATCTCTCTCTGGTACTCAATAGTTGTGTGAAATGCACAATGCACACGGTAGACTCGGCCCCTAAACCATTATAAATGAACCTGCTCCATAAAATCCCATAAATATTCTCCACTCCTCTTACCTGTTTCTGCTCAACAAATGCACTCCAAGCTACCTCCCCTGCCTACAAAACCTTGTAAATTTAGAAACAGAGAGGGTGCCAGCAGTGACCCATGCAAGACTGATTAGGGGAGGGTTTGGCTGTCTATAATATAGCCCTCCATCCAAGGGCCAGGTAGGTGGCCAGAGAAGTAAATACGGTATTACAAATAATGTATTCTCATTGACATCTTTAAACACACTAACCAACACTTAAATGAAAAGATATAATAAATTAAGTAACCCTGCGGCCTGACCTGGGCTGTGTCATCATGTTTCGTGAAGTAGGTAGATTGCAGTAGACCTGGTTGGAGACAGGTAAGGAAATAGCCAAACTCTTAACTCATTTCTGTATTAAAAAAAGAACCACACTTCTCTGGAATGTACCATTTTCATGCAGTGTGTGATCAGGAATGTACCATTTTATTCAGTTTATATGAAATAATATTTAGAATGAAATAATTGCCCACCCTGCTCAAAGAAGAATTGCCAAGATGCTGTCTCAGTTAACTTTTCAAACCAAGGCCATTCTAGAAACAGACTTTTTGAAGAAATGTTTCCCACGGATATAGGATGGAGAGATGGGTAATGAATATTTGAAAATGCTTTTTTAATAATGTTTTTATCGGGGAGGTGTTACCGATGAAAACAGACCATTCTCCCTGGTATATCCTTTCCTGTCAATAAACAGTAGGTCTTTGTTTAATATCCTGCTCATGTCCTAGTTGTTTGATTGACATACCCTCTCTTACCTCTCGCAACTATAAGTAAGAATGCTCTTCCCAAGGAAATGCTGACGGGATAACATTTGTATAAAATCCGACATTACGAAATATTCTCTGCTGTTGATATGAGTAGCTTAAGCTTTTCAGAAGAAGCTGACTTCAGATGAAAAGGAATCCTGTCGTAGAAAGACGGCCGTATTAGTCTGCACAACTTCTGTTCATTATTTACTTCAAGTGTTTTTATCTGTTTGGTGATATAGCTATTTCAGCCTATTTGACTAATATTTGACTAATACTCCTCATTTCATATTTATGAATCATTTAATCCTGGATTTTAACAAAGCTACTTATCAGAAAATTAGTAAAACACAAAACATCAAACTCAAATCTTGGAAAGACAAATATGATTTAGTACAATTTGTCTCTGTGGCAATGGAGAGTATTAAATTAGCTCATAACGAACCCAACGTCGGGCAACCCAGTTTAAGCAAGTCCTTGGTCAACCAAACTCAGGGTCAAGCTAATGTTATGTTAAATAATATTGAAACAAGGTGATATAAATTTGGTTCAGAATCAGAGAAACGTAGCCTTCTTAAAAACTTATACAATTATGGAAAGGTCACAAAAATGTAAGTCTCCCTCCAAAAGAGAGAAATGAGAATCACGTAGAGTTGCTGAGGGGCTCTTTTTTGGTGACCGGAATGGTCTCAAGCCAAAATGGGGGGAGGGAGAGGGAAGTGAACAATGTTAAGTCCTCATACCACCCGAGGCATTGGATTTGTTGTCTGTATCCAATGGGTTGGAAAGGTTCCATTAATTTAAGAACTGATCTGGCCTTTAAAGTTGAAAGATTTTTGATGAAATAATTGAGGCTGAATGAGGTCAGATTTTGTTGGATAATACACAAGGACTAGAAAACAAATATTTGTAAACTGTTTTATATTGAAATAGTCAGAGGGCCATTTGCAGTGAAATATCAGAATCTTTGTCATTTTTACATTTCAAGAAGAAAGAAAATTCCATCAAGCACTTTGATGAAGATCTTCATGTACAGTACCTTAATTAACCATTTTGTGACTTCAGAAGTCTGAGAGTCAGTGCTTGGTTGTGTTTGCTTCTTAAGAGGTGTTCTACAGGTCGGGTGGAGGAGGCGAGTTCTTCATCGTATTTACCCTCGCTTACCTGTCTTCACACAACCTTAGCACTCTCGTTCTACCGTTGAAGGATGGCGAGTTGTTCATCGTAACAATCTCCATCACATTATGTGGAAGATGGTAGTTGGGATCTCCTATAATTTAATTTATGGTGAGGTTCCCATTAATCCCCCTTCATAATTGTAAGAAGCTATCTCTTTGGTTCATAATTGGAAAGTAAATGTCACAACTTACGTGTAAGGTTTACTTTGTTCTATAATCTCAGTGGGAAGAGGAAGGCCAAAATATAGTAATAAACTTGGAAAATGATTCTACAGAGCCAAGCTGAAACGAGGTAAAGCCAAAGCATTAGGTCGAAATTATTCATTCCTGGTAGCAGGGAATAATTTATCTGGTATCGCATCGCAAAATGCCGAAACGGCCAAATTACTAGACAACAGGCATGAGCTTTTTCCGCGAATTCGCGGAATATCTGTGATTTCTTTTCTACCTTGGGACAAAAACTATTATCCTAACACACTGTAGCATACGCAAATTCTAGGACGGGGTTATGGTAAGGATAGGGTTACGGGTAGGGGGATGGTTATGGTTGGGATAGGATTAGGGTTGGGATAGGGTTAGGATTAGGGTTGGCTTAGGGTTAGGATTAGTTTGGGTAGGGTAGGATATGTTACGGTTGGGATAAGATTAGGGTTGGGATAGGGTTAGGGTTGGGATAGGATTAGGGTTGGGATAGGATTAGGGTTGGGATAGGGTTAGGTTGGGTAGGATAGGATAGGTGAGGGTTGGGGTATTCATAGGAGAAAAAAAAAGTTGTTCATTGACCATAACACACATGTTTCATCTATTACACTAAGGGTAGGTCAATGCTATGGAAGCACTTATAAAATGTTTTAAAAGTTACAGTTTCTTGGGAATCTAGAAATTAAAGAAATGGTATGAGAGGGTTTGGATGGATCCTAATTCTTCTGTGGTCTGTTGTGATGATGAAAGTGGGTTCTTTAAGACAAATTTTGGAACACTCTAACCAATCTGATCCTTACCCTATACCGCTTTGAGATTTTATTGGAAAGCGCTTTATAAATAGCACATATTATTATTATTATTATACCACAATTTAGCCTTAAGTACAAGCTATCCTCACATAGAGCTACAACACTGTAAAAGTGATGCATAAAATATTCTCCCTACTGTATCTTTTAAATTTATTTATTGGAAAATGCTACGTACCAAGTAACCATGACAACCCTTCTGTATAAATGTGTATTAGATATGTGTCAGAAAATAATATTACTGTACCTTAGTAGTTCAAAACAGTCTGTGGAAAAATGTCAAAGAAAACAACTGTCCTTGTACAAAAAAAGTAGCTCAAGTTATTGCTCGCAGGAAGGAATTAGTTCAAAAATTACCTCAAAATGTAGATCAATTTATTCAGTGGGAGGAATCTTTGGATCAAATGAGGATGAAGTTTAGCTTTCCCGACCTACCCACACACACACACACACACATGAAGCATATAATCCATTAACACTGAAGTACGCATTAAACGAACGAGGGATACCAGGATCAACAAGTGCAACGTAGATTGATGATACTACTTCCGCAAAAATTCCTGAACTGATTAATTTAGGGGTAGTTTTAAGGTTGCATTGTCAGTATCATTGAGAATATTGGAGGAGGCGGAGGATTTAGGACTTAGCCTTAATATCCAACGACAGGATTTATTCATCTCTTGACGGCAAATTGTCACCGAAAAGAGTGGTTTTAATCCTGCCATTCTTTATCAAATCCTCTAAATCATTCTACAGGGAAATGTTTTGTTATCTTTTCTGTGAAGAGGCCTTTAAATTAGACTTTATAATGACAATAGAAAAGTAGTGCCAAAGAATGTGAAAATTGTGTTGGTTAAGAATGTGAATGTAAAAGTTTACAACATTATTTTAAAATTAATTTTCCTATTTATGACATCAAAATAGCGTAGATTAAAAACAATTAGATTTCCTGTACCTCGCTCCTCTTTTGCCTGTCTCCTGCAGGCTCATATACTCTCATCTACTGCACCTAGTTTACGACAATTAGTAATATTGTTAAAAATTAATTGTAGCAAGATATTTTAGACACCACCTGCCCCCTTCTTCTTCCCAACTGGTGCTCTATCTCCACTTTTATGATACCCCGACTCTGTTATCTACGACCCTGTCGTCCTCTTAGCTCTCTAGGTGACATTCCGTTACTTTGGTTTCTTGTATTTTACATAATTATACTGTAGTTGTTCCACCTACAAAGTTGAAGGATTCTCAAATCCTTGGCTAGTTCATCTGCACAATGAACCACTTTTCTTGAAAAAATGGGAAATGGAAAATTTGCCTAATTGCAGCTCATCTGTCAAAGAATTGAAGAGGAATATGGTTTTAAGGGCATTTCCATATTCAGAAACATTGGTTTTTCTGGAGATGGAATCAGAATTGAAATGATATTTCGTAGAAGCTCTAACATCATTTTTATCGTCTTGACGTATAAGTGTTTGTTGTCGTAGTAACCGCCCGTCCGTAGATGTATTCATTTGACATTTGTCTTCTTATTTACGGCGTCAAGATTGAAGAGGAGAATGTAGCTTTGGGAATATTATAAATTAATTATCTGGAATCACCGATAGTACGAGAAGGTTACATAGAATAATTCATTCCTATCCCGAGTAAATGAAAATCCATGACAACAGTGAAGTTACCTGATGCCACTTGAACTGGGGGATGAAGTAAAAGTAAGAAAAATAAAAGAAACAAAAGAAGAACCTTAGTTGGTAATTCACCTGACAGTTTCATCAATATAACAAACATAACATCAAAATATTAGTTGCCTTTACAGGTTTCTGTGTATTTACAATATAAAGTGATACTAAGGACATATGTAGAGTTTGTGCACATCAGTTCACATTGTTAATTCTCAGGGTATCTGGTATGGTATAATGGTATCTTGTAATCATAAG
>KN885624.1:63201-74978 GCA_000934455.1 Apostichopus parvimensis | reverse complement strand
CTTTATAAATAGCACATATTATTATTATTATTATACCACAATTTAGCCTTAAGTACAAGCTATCCTCACATAGAGCTACAACACTGTAAAAGTGATGCATAAAATATTCTCCCTACTGTATCTTTTAAATTTATTTATTGGAAAATGCTACGTACCAAGTAACCATGACAACCCTTCTGTATAAATGTGTATTAGATATGTGTCAGAAAATAATATTACTGTACCTTAGTAGTTCAAAACAGTCTGTGGAAAAATGTCAAAGAAAACAACTGTCCTTGTACAAAAAAAGTAGCTCAAGTTATTGCTCGCAGGAAGGAATTAGTCTATAAAATTACCTCAAAATGTAGATCAATTTATTCAGTGGGAGGAATCTTTGGATCAAATGAGGATGAAGTTTAGCTTTCCCGACCTACCCACACACACACACACACACATGAAGCATATAATCCATTAACACTGAAGTACGCATTAAACGAACGAGGGATACCAGGATCAACAAGTGCAACGTAGATTGATGATACTACTTCCGCAAAAATTCCTGAACTGATTAATTTAGGGGTAGTTTTAAGGTTGCATTGTCAGTATCATTGAGAATATTGGAGGAGGCGGAGGATTTAGGACTTAGCCTTAATATCCAACGACAGGATTTATTCATCTCTTGACGGCAAATTGTCACCGAAAAGAGTGGTTTTAATCCTGCCATTCTTTATCAAATCCTCTAAATCATTCTACAGGGAAATGTTTTGTTATCTTTTCTGTGAAGAGGCCTTTAAATTAGACTTTATAATGACAATAGAAAAGTAGTGCCAAAGAATGTGAAAATTGTGTTGGTTAAGAATGTGAATGTAAAAATTTACAACATTATTTCAAAATTAATTTTCCTATTTATGACAACAAAATAGCGTAGATTAAAAACAATTAGATTTCCTGTACCTCGCTCCTCTTTTGCCTGTCTCCTGCAGGCTCATATACTCTCATCTACTGCACCTAGTTTACGACAATTAGTAATATTGTTAAAAATTAATTGTAGCAAGATATTTTAGACACCACCTGCCCCCTTCTTCTTCCCAACTGGTGCTCTATCTCCACTTTTATGATACCCCGACTCTGTTATCTACGACCCTGTCGTCCTCTTAGCTCTCTAGGTGACATTCCGTTACTTTGGTTTCTTGTATTTTACATAATTATACTGTAGTTGTTCCACCTACAAAGTTGAAGGATTCTCAAATCCTTGGCTAGTTCATCTGCACAATGAACCACTTTTCTTGAAAAAATGGGAAATGGAAAATTTGCCTAATTGCAGCTCATCTGTCAAAGAATTGAAGAGGAATATGGTTTTAAGGGCATTTCCATATTCAGAAACATTGGTTTTTCTGGAGATGGAATCAGAATTGAAATGATATTTCGTAGAAGCTCTAACATCATTTTTATCGTCTTGACGTATAAGTGTTTGTTGTCGTAGTAACCGCCCGTCCGTAGATGTATTCATTTGACATTTGTCTTCTTATTTACGGCGTCAAGATTGAAGAGGAGAATGTAGCTTTGGGAATATTATAAATTAATTATCTGGAATCACCGATAGTACGAGAAGGTTACATAGAATAATTCATTCCTATCCCGAGTAAATGAAAATCCATGACAACAGTGAAGTTACCTGATGCCACTTGAACTGGGGGATGAAGTAAAAGTAAGAAAAATAAAAGAAACAAAAGAAGAACCTTAGTTGGTAATTCACCTGACAGTTTCATCAATATAACAAACATAACATCAAAATATTAGTTGCCTTTACAGGTTTCTGTGTATTTACAATATAAAGTGATACTAAGGACATATGTAGAGTTTGTGCACATCAGTTCACATTGTTAATTCTCAGGGTATCTGGTATGGTATAATGGTATCTTGTAATCATAAGGTCCCCAGTTCAATTTACTCCCAGATTAATGTATGTCGTCCAGTTACAGAGTAGTTGACAATTGACAATTCATAATCATGGACGTTAAATATTAATGTAAGAGACTGACTTCGGTCAGCTTGCGGCTTTGATAAGCCAATGAGGCTTCTTCGCGAGTTCCTGCTTGCAGGAGGATCTAAAATACATACATACATACATACATACATACATAGTTACATACAGTACATACACACATACACACACACATACATACATACACACATACATACGTACGTATGGACCATCATAGAAATAACATATTATCAAAATATTAGTTGCCTTTAAATGTTTCTGTGTATTTACAACATAAAGTGATACCAAGTACATATGTAGGGTTGGTGCACATTGTTAACTCTCATGGTGTCTTGTATGGACCATTATAAAAAGTAACTATTGCTGAAACCCTGATTATCCTAACTTTGTGTGTAAACCAGTAAGTACTTATAAGGTGACCTTTTTATATATTTGCATATTGACATTAGAATATTTACATTTGCATTTTATGCCATGTATCACAGAATACCACTACAGGCAACAAATGCTGCGTCAGTTGGTTCCGATCAAATCTAGATCTACAGTTGTAAACAAGATATTTGTGATGTGCTTTAAAGTTTTGCACAGAAATACACTCTTAATTATTTAAATTTAATTCCATCTGTGGGAAACTATATTCAATAACAGATTTTATAGACCGGAAAATGTTTCACCAAGACATTGTGCACAGATTTTTTACCCGTTAATGTGACATTTTAGTTGTTATTGCGCCACTTGAAAAGGTGCATTTTTTTACAAAATAATCAGATTAACTGTTCTGTGCGTGTATACTGCAAACTACATGATGCAACTTGTAATTGGTTATAACCTTCAAAGACCCTCCCGGATCAGGTTCTGTTCAAAGCAACTGTGTCCGGTCGTCCGGTTTCTCCATTGTGCATCGCAAAACTAAAAACTGTCAGTTTCACTTGTTTTTCAAAGTAAGATTTAAAAGCTCCAAGTGTCAATTTGTATCATCTTTTCTTTTCTCTCTTCATATTCTCTTCTTTTTCAACCATACATGCCATCTCAAATCTTTGGGTTAAAATCTGTCAATTGTATTTCTCTCTTGCCTAAAAACGTGCGATACTGTTGACACACGGAAAAAAATTAAATTATCTCTTTTGTCACGGCGTAAGATTCGCTGTTGTTCAGTAGAAGTGTAAGTACTGAAAAAAAGGCCTTGATCTAAACTGAGGGTTGCAGTATGTGCATATGTGTTAACTTCCATGAATATAACAGGGTATAGTGTATCAATTTGCTTGACATTTAAGAAACATATTGAATTCCTTGTTACACAACCATCTGTCAGTTTCTTTCATATCTTTAGTGAATAGTTAATGTCATGCTTCTACTCAACAGGTATACGAACAAAGGGGGTTAATTAATACATGTGATAAGATAGAAAATGTCAAGGATGGGTAGGATTCCTAGTGGATGAATGAAGATGATATATATAGACTCTGGCCTAGGATGGAAAGCTTCCACTAAGATGCAGATGGATGAAAATACAAGGCTAAAAAACAAATTGTTGACTTCTGAATGATACAGTAGATTAGGAAGACAGAGGGTTATGACCCTAAAGAGATTCATGGGGGGGGGGGCGCGATGCAAGAATGTCACAAGTTAGTAAAGCCTGGTAGACAGGAATGCGGATGTTGAAGGAGACAGGTAGATATCGTCATTCTTAAATATCTAAATCTAAAGTAAGCTTTGTTTTCTGTTTCTGCCTATTAACACAAGATCTAGCAGCCAAATACTATCATTGCTGAATTACAATACGTAAAGCTTGGCATGTTTAATTGATGTAGTAATGATTTCTATGTCTTCCATGTATATAAATGTCTTAATTTATCCACTTATCGCATAATATGGATTACATAGCAAATATGCATAGTCCCTTTCATATTTCATATACAGCTAGTTTTGACTGAAATGAATCGAGGTTTCCTGATATGAATAAAATGAAATGAGTTATTTCTAGACGTTACAGAAGATAGCTAGTAAAGACACTTGTTAAATACAGTACAGTATATGTACAACTACTATTTAAGCAGAAACGGCACTGGAAGCATTTATACCTCGCAGAAAATTTATATAGAGTAATAAATGCAATTTCATTTAACATAGTTTTGACTACTTTGTTACTGACCCTACAGCAAACGGGGCCTTCAGGCTCACATTGAGAATAATCTAAATGAGTTTGACGCAAGCTTAGTTATTTCTGGGTTGTGAGTGTGACGTAGATCTCCTGTTGTGGGTTTGATAAGCTAATTCCAGCAACAGCAAGATCATCACTCATTCTTTGTTAATCGTGAGTCAACCATAAATTCCGCATCGAACAACGAAAAAAAATGTTTGTTCGCCTGATGTCTGATTTTTTGGAGGGTGATTCATGAGAATTCGGTCATTGAAGGAAATCAGAGAGAGAGAGCAATAAAATATTATAATTAAGTGTATCAATCATGCTGAGAGTTAGATGCACTAATTAGAGAGTATCAGGTTGACAATTGGTTTAAATCTGAATCTCCTCGAGTCTATTTTCATCGATATTTGATATCATATATGACACTAAACTCGGTTACCGATGCAGTTTATTAGCTTCAAAATCAACTTTCATTTTAACATAAGGATCAGGAAAAGTCTGATATATTGAAAAATTGTAGATTTCATATCAGCATGTTATTATTAGCACTAGCGACAAGTGCCAGGGCGGAGGATTGTTTTTTAAATTGACTGGAAATTCCAGGATCATTAACGCTTATTTGGTGAATAATTTTTTTTTTTGAAGTTGTTCTCATTTGGAACATTTGCACAAAACAATATTTAGTAATACTTGATAGTCTTGTCATCCAGAGACAAAGTCTACTTTAATTAATGGTCATCAGTGTTGTGCCAAAATATGCTAGAAATTGAGTCAGATTATGGTCACCCTTTCTCAAATTTCAAGAAACAGTCTACTGCCACTCTTAAAAGTATAGCAACTTTTACCTTTTTGCTAAAATTTGAAGGAATTATACTGATGGACTTTAAGGCTTCATAATATGTTGAGTATGTCACAGTCTGGTGGGAGGACGAGAATGGAAGTGGTCCTTGGAGCCAGAAGTGGGTCAGTGCGGGTGAAGGACTAAACTGTCACCAAGTTATCTATTATACTTGGCAGATTTGAGTACATATGAAGAATGGAGACAGGTATAATCATCACTTGTAAATACACTAGATGGTCACTTTTAGGGGTATCTGTCAGAATTTGATGGAAGGTGGGGGAAGTGGTAATTGGCCTGGTAGTGAGTTGATCAGTGTTGTGGGTTCAGAGATAAAGTTTTGCTGGTTGGGTAGTTTTGTGGTAATCTTGTGGTATTGTACTGGAAAGATAACATATCTGTAGAACATAAAACTCTTTCCACCAAAACTGCACCAAGGAATTGTAAATGAAACAACATTACTTTAAATTTATGGGACACAAAATTGTCCTCCCCAACCCTATCTGCATTGGACAAAACAGTTTATACCATGAAAACAACCAAATGGTATAATCACATAGGTCTTTGAGTGATATAGATTGGTGGTGGGAGGGGGGGGGGGGGGGGGTGAGGAAGAGAGGAAGAATTTTTTCCCTACAAAAATGGCTGCAGTGCCTTTCTAATTATCCAGCACAATTTATCATTGGCAACAATGACTTGGCTTTAAATATTCGGATCGGAAAATGTCAACCCTACAGTATTTCGCCTTCCTTTACCTGACCTATTGTTGCACTTGCTGTGTTATTTATCAGAATGTGCAAAACTGATCACGTCAATCATGAATATTCATTAATATAATTAAATCAGGATGTAACTGGTTTGGCTAAAGACAGTAATTACGTCAGCGATTGGTAGAACGTGACAGCTTGGTTTTACAAATCACCACTCTTTAAAATTGGTATATCATGGATAGATTTGAGAGACCTTCTACAACTCCTTCATTGGTAAAAGGAAGAAACAGGGTTTGAAGGATTTTAAAAATTCTGAGGAAAGTAAAATTATATGTATGTTTATCGATAATGTTCAGTCTCCTTGCAACATTAGTGAATATGGGAGATGGAGGGAGGGATGGGAGGATGGGTGGGGGGGGAGGAATTGTTTATCTAATTTAATATTAACTAAAATAAAAATAAAACTAGTATTAACTACTTAGATATTTATATCTTAAGGTTCTGTAAAGCTGTTGATAAAACTTGATCAACATTTTGCTAAGTATTACTTTATGAGCACTCTGTTCATCTCAAGGAGACAGTAGTATTTTAATGAAGTTGACAATTATCTGATTAAGATTTCCCAAGTTGTTCCAGCTAAGCTCTCTTCATATCATGGTATCATGGTATCCTTGTCTTTAAACTGTCCATATATTTACTCTTTATCTACTCAAGAATTCAGGGACATCTTTGTCAATCATTTCAAAATGAAGAGTTTATCTCAATTTTATTGTTTGTTCACATTTCATTGCAGGATACATCTTCTTTCTTTTTTACTCTCTCTCATTTTACAATCGACATTACAAGACATCCAATCAAAACTAATGGTCACAACTAGCTCTGCTGCCTCTCAATTCATGAGCATCCACTTGAAACAAGTATTTTGCCGAGGTTAACTGCTTAATTTCAAAGAACTAAAACAACTCTTCAAAATGTGATTCATTCTAGTTTGATGGTAAACTTAAGCTCTTCAGAACATGTGGTAAACATCATCATTTGTTTCAATTTTCATTCACAAAGTTTCCAGAAAAACATGTTGTTGTGAAGGTGATGGACTCGTTCTTAGGTTTAATTTTGGGTTGGGAGTAGTTAATATTATTTATGAGATAAATCAAAAGTCAGATGTGACATAAATAATATGAATTTCATCAATTTTAAGGTTTAAATTTGCACGCTGCTAAAACTTAAATGATATAAATTTACATCGCTCCTCACTACCCTGTCTCATCACAACTTTTCACCCTACACCATGCAGACACTGATCTGGTAACCGTTTAAATAGCACTATACCACCTCAATGAATGGTCACTTCCTATCTACTGCCCTCCTTTTTACTCTACCACTCGGTGACCAATGGTTCCATTCCTTGGTAATGTCTATCAGATATTACCGGAGTTTCTGCTAAAAGTTGTATCCTTTTGGAAGTGTTTGTTTATTTTGAACAAAATCTTGTAAAGCTACAGTATGCTTATGCTCAATATTTTACTACTTCTGTACCTCACAGTAATTTGTATTAAGGTTTGGTGATAATAACTCAGCAGCTAATTTCTCAGGTTCCTTTGAAAAATGTAACAGTAATCCGGCAGTTATTATTACAACGCTTAGCGACCACAAATGACAGAGAAGCCCACAAGGGCTTATAGATTACAACTTTCACTTCGGGTGGCTTCCAGGGTTATGACCCTAAAGAGATTCATGGGGGGGGGGGCGCGATGCAAGAATGTCACAAGTTAGTAAAGCCTGGTAGACAGGAATGCGGATGTTGAGGAGACAGGTAAATATCGTCATTCTTAAATATCTAAATCTAAAGTAAGCTTTGTTTTCTGTTTCTGCCTATTAACACAAGATCTAGCAGCCAAATACTATCATTGCTGAATTACAATACGTAAAGCTTGGCATGTTTAATTGATGTAGTAATGATTTCTATGTCTTCCATGTATATAAATGTCTTAATTTATCCACTTATCGCATAATATGGATTACATAGCAAATATGCAAAGTCCCTTTCATATTTCATATACAGCTAGTTTTGACTGAAATGAATCGAGGTTTCCTGATATGAATAAAATGAAATGAGTTATTTCTAGACGTTACAGAAGATAGCTAGTAAAGACACTTGTTAAATACAGTACAGTATATGTACAACTACTATTTAAGCAGAAACGGCACTGGAAGCATTTATACCTCGCAGAAAATTTATATAGAGTAATAAATGCAATTTCATTTAACATAGTTTTGACTACTTTGTCTACAGCAAACGGGGCCTTCAGGCTCACATTGAGAATAATCTAAATGAGTTTGACGCAAGCTTAGTTATTTCTGGGTTGTGAGTGTGACGTAGATCTCCTGTTGTGGGTTTGATAAGCTAATTCCAGCAACAGCAAGATCATCACTCATTCTTTGTTAATCGTGAGTCAACCATAAATTCCGCATCGAACAACGAAAAAAAATGTTTGTTCGCCTGATGTCTGATTTTTTGGAGGGTGATTCATGAGAATTCGGTCATTGAAGGAAATCAGAGAGAGAGAGCAATAAAATATTATAATTAAGTGTATCAATCATGCTGAGAGTTAGATGCACTAATTAGAGAGTATCAGGTTGACAATTGGTTTAAATCTGAATCTCCTCGAGTCTATTTTCATCGATATTTGATATCATATATGACACTAAACTCGGTTACCGATGCAGTTTATTAGCTTCAAAATCAACTTTCATTTTAACATAAGGATCAGGAAAAGTCTGATATATTGAAAAATTGTAGATTTCATATCAGCATGTTATTATTAGCACTAGCGACAAGTGCCAGGGCGGAGGATTGTTTTTTAAATTGACTGGAAATTCCAGGATCATTAACACTTATTTGGTGAATAATTTTTTTTTTTGAAGTTGTTCTCATTTGGAACATTTGCACAAAACAATATTTAGTAATACTTGATAGTCTTGTCATCCAGAGACAAAGTCTACTTTAATTAATGGTCATCAGTGTTGTGCCAAAATATGCTAGAAATTGAGTCAGATTATGGTCACCCTTTCTCAAATTTCAAGAAACAGTCTACTGCCACTCTTAAAAGTATAGCAACTTTTACCTTTTTGCTAAAATTTGAAGGAATTATACTGATGGACTTTAAGGCTTCATAATATGTTGAGTATGTCACAGTCTGGTGGGAGGACGAGAATGGAAGTGGTCCTTGGAGCCAGAAGTGGGTCAGTGCGGGTGAAGGACTAAACTGTCACCAAGTTATCTATTATACTTGGCAGATTTGAGTACATATGAAGAATGGAGACAGGTATAATCATCACTTGTAAATACACTAGATGGTCACTTTTAGGGGTATCTGTCAGAATTTGATGGAAGGTGGGGGAAGTGGTAACTGGCCTGGTAGTGAGTTGATCAGTGTTGTGGGTTCAGAGATAAAGTTTTGCTGGTTGGGTAGTTTTGTGGTAATTCTTGTGGTATTGTACTGGAAAGATAACATATCTGTAGAACATAAAACTCTTTCCACCAAAACTGCACCAAGGAATTGTAAATTGAAACAACATTACTTTAAATTTATGGGACACAAAATTGTCCTCCCCAACCCTATCTGCATTGGACAAAACAGTTTATACCATGAAAACAACCAAATGGTATAATCACATAGGTCTTTGAGTGATATAGATTGGTGGTGGGAGGGGGGGGGGGGGGGGGTGAGGAAGAGAGGAAGAATTTTTTCCCTACAAAAATGGCTGCAGTGCCTTTCTAATTATCCAGCACAATTTATCATTGGCAACAATGACTTGGCTTTAAATATTCGGATCGGAAAATGTCAACCCAACAGTATTTCGCCTTCCTTTACCTGACCTATTGTTGCACTTGCTGTGTTATTTATCAGAATGTGCAAAACTGATCACGTCAATCATGAATATTCATTAATATAATTAAATCAGGATGTAACTGGTTTGGCTAAAGACAGTAATTACGTCAGCGATTGGTAGAACGTGACAGCTTGGTTTTACAAATCACCACTCTTTAAAATTGGTATATCATGGATAGATTTGAGAGACCTTCTACAACTCCTTCATTGGTAAAAGGAAGAAACAGGGTTTGAAGGATTTTAAAAATTCTGAGGAAAGTAAAATTATATGTATGTTTATCGATAATGTTCAGTCTCCTTGCAACATTAGTGAATATGGGAGATGGAGGGAGGGATGGGAGGATGGGTGGGGGGGGAGGAATTGTTTATCTAATTTAATATTAACTAAAATAAAAATAAAACTAGTATTAACTACTTAGATATTTATATCTTAAGGTTCTGTAAAGCTGTTGATAAAACTTGATCAACATTTTGCTAAGTATTACTTTATGAGCACTCTGTTCATCTCAAGGAGACAGTAGTATTTTAATGAAGTTGACAATTATCTGATTAAGATTTCCCAAGTTGTTCCAGCTAAGCTCTCTTCATATCATGGTATCATGGTATCCTTGTCTTTAAACTGTCCATATATTTACTCTTTATCTACTCAAGAATTCAGGGACATCTTTGTCAATCATTTCAAAATGAAGAGTTTATCTCAATTTTATTGTTTGTTCACATTTCATTGCAGGATACATCTTCTTTCTTTTTTACTCTCTCTCATTTTACAATCGACATTACAAGACATCCAATCAAAACTAATGGTCACAACTAGCTCTGCTGCCTCTCAATTCATGAGCATCCACTTGAAACAAGTATTTTGCCGAGGTTAACTGCTTAATTTCAAAGAACTAAAACAACTCTTCAAAATGTGATTCATTCTAGTTTGATGGTAAACTTAAGCTCTTCAGAACATGTGGTAAACATCATCATTTGTTTCAATTTTCATTCACAAAGTTTCCAGAAAAACATGTTGTTGTGAAGGTGATGGACTCGTTCTTAGGTTTAATTTTGGGTTGGGAGTAGTTAATATTATTTATGAGATAAATCAAAAGTCAGATGTGACATAAATAATATGAATTTCATCAATTTTAAGGTTTAAATTTGCACGCTGCTAAAACTTAAATGATATAAATTTACATCGCTCCTCACTACCCTGTCTCATCACAACTTTTCACCCTACACCATGCAGACACTGATCTGGTAACCGTTTAAATAGCACTATACCACCTCAATGAATGGTCACTTCCTATCTACTGCCCTCCTTTTTACTCTACCACTCGGTGACCAATGGTTCCATTCCTTGGTAATGTCTATCAGATATTACCGGAGTTTCTGCTAAAAGTTGTATCCTTTTGGAAGTGTTTGTTTATTTTGAACAAAATCTTGTAAAGCTACAGTATGCTTATGCTCAATATTTTACTACTTCTGTACCTCACAGTAATTTGTATTAAGGTTTGGTGATAATAACTCAGCAGCTAATTTCTCAGGTTCCTTTGAAAAATGTAACAGTAATCCGGCAGTTATTATTACAACGCTTAGCGACCACAAATGACAGAGAAGCCCACAAGGGCTTATAGATTACAACTTTCACTTCGGGTGGCTTCCAGTTCAACATTCAACTCAAATTTTGAAATCTATTCAATTTAGAAAGTCATTTCTGATGGGAAAACTGATGATTGCTCTTGGATGAAAAACCCACCTAACTATAACCAGGGTGGGGTCGAACCCTGAACATTCCGATTGCTAAGCCTCATTGCTTCAAATTGCCACGGCCTTTATCCTCCTGGCCACAGCACCATTACTTATTGTCTTAGTGTTGTTCATACTTACCGCCCTCTATACTGTCGGTTTTACCCATCTTCGTTTTGTGGGTATCTTTGTAGTCAGGTATTATATAACCTACTTTAATGCAATATTATCTCATTGATCGTTGTACTCTCACCTTTCTCCATACCATCCATCTACATCCAACTCTCATGTCTACCCTGAATGAAAGTCTGCCTTATTTCATTTTACCGATCATGTTGTCTATTGATGTCTGTTAATTTTCCTGGATCACTTGTGCCAACAATTTAACGGATATCATATTCTCACACCTGTGCGGTAGCTCCCTTCTCCAAACCTTTTAAGCATTATTTAAAAGCCAGGTGTGTAAAGAATCTCA
>KN885624.1:30853-57729 GCA_000934455.1 Apostichopus parvimensis | reverse complement strand
CGTTTTGTTCGTGTCGCTACAAAATGCAGACAGTAATGAAACGTGATACCTTGTTATCTTTAGCTGGACCTGAGATGTCCATCGCTGTATCGTTTTTACACAGTGCTGTGGGTATTGACCACAGCTGTATGTACTGACTGTACACTAGTGTCTAATTACCGACGGAAGCAAGCTGTGTGTGTATTTTCTGGAATCGATGGTGGTGTCTAACACTTCTGTTACACCTCATTCGAAAGTAGGTCAGATTACCGGCATTGGTCGTTTCTTTTTGCGCGAGTCTTCACACCCTTTTACTCTAGCATAAGCTGCTAGCTCAGACTTGGTGTTATTAGGCTATAAGCCATTTTGCATTAAATTGAAAGCAAATGAACCTTTTTACAAAATAGCATCATGTTTTGTGAAAGGTAAAATCCTAGCAACCAATAGCTGTAATTTTAGGTATTTACTTCACTTTCTTGCTTACCTATCTCCTCACTACAACCCCCTTTTCCTCTACCACGTCCAGTTGAAATGGTACCCTTTTTTTAGCATTGTGCACCCTTAGCGACCAACGAGTTCCAACGAATGACCCTCCTCAATCTACCAGCCAAAGCCTCTAGAACAGTACAGTATTTCTTAGTGGGCTTCATTATCAAGACAAATCTTCATCTTTGGTAACCATGGTTACATATTTTTGTGCTCATCCCGCTTTTAACGATCTCAGTTTGCCTATACTACCGGCCCCTATTAAAGTATATCCTTTACAACTTGAGAGATTTTCTTGGCGGGCTTTTAGGTGCCAGGTTTGCCTCCTATTATATTCCTATACCGGAGTGTAGGTAGCGGTTGCACGAATTGTCACCATGTTGCCCTTCCTCCTTCCCATATCTCCATTTGTAGTTTTTTCATGTTGTTTTTCTCATCATCTCATGCAATCTCATTGTATACTTTGCGTATATTCCTCTCTGCTACAGAACATGAATTGTAATATTCTCTGTGTAGACTGAACCAGATATTACAATACGATGCCCTCTTTTTCATTAGCTCATGCATGATTATGGTTGAGCCCCTGTTAATTCTTTATCATACTGTATATCACCTCGTTACTAATTAATTAGTCCGTGGGTGAAATTTTTTATAGCCAAATGTTGCATCAATTGCAATTTACACAGATTGGCTTCCCACATAGCAACAGTGATCTATTTAAAGAAAACTTAGTTGCTTTTGTGAAAAAACCATGATGTTCTTACTGATGGTAATTTGGGTTTAAATCATCATTTTGTGCTTCATCCCCATTTTTCAATAATTTGTTTTCTCAATATAATGAGTGTTTGGGAATGTCTAATTCCACTTTGATTAAGGTTAAGACATCCTTAAGCATTTATTCATTCTAGGATCACTAATTAACTGTTAAAGGGTCCACTTGACACTAAAAACATTCTTCTACTACACAATTTTGACATTCAAAAAATTAAAAGCCCAGAATCTTCAAAATGAAGTTCAGTGGCTTCGATGTTTTTGTAAATTTTAGAACGTAGAACATACGACCAACTTTCAACCCAATGACACTGAGAAAAGAAAGCAGAAACACATGAATGAAGGCAAAACAAATAGTGCAAAGAAGTGGGGTCAGCATCTTCCTTTCGGTCAACTTTTTGTGTTGATTTTGGTCTGTTTCTGACACGATTTGATCCTAAAACAGTCAACAGTTGAATTCGTTAGAAAGTTAAAGTAATGTTCAAAATATTGAAGTAAATTTTTAGAAACGAAAACATGTCCGACTTGATTGATAATTTTAGCCAAAAAGTCGGCCAGGAAATTAAATGCTGGATATATCAAATTTATTTGAAACAAAAATCTAAGAGTTTGCCTTAGTTTTGATAAATCACAATCTTATCTTTATACTACAGGGTATAGGTTTGGTGAAGTCATCGACCAAAGGCCAAAAAAAAAAAAAAAGGGAGGAAAGAAAACGGCTTTAAAGGGACCTCTTTTATTAAATTATATAAGAAACAGAAAAAAATAACCCAGAAGATCTATAGAAGAAAAAGGTTTTTGTCTATGCATGCATAAGGTTGATACTGTATAGAGCTTACGTCAGTTACTGCCTGGTTTAGAATAAAGTAGATTGAAATGTTATATCCATTAAGGATTAGGAAAAAAATATAAAATTTAAATAGAACTAGCCAGTTTGGAAAAAAATAACCAAAAACTTAAACAAGAAAAGTAAATGCTCTAAAGTCATCTTGACCAGTGCCCTCTGGAGAAATGACTTTTTGTTCTGTTTGTGTGATTTTTTTTAGCAAGCCAACTTGCAGAGAAGAGAAACCATTTTTTGTTAGCAAACTGCTTTTGTCCCTCGCAAAAAAGCCCATTAGATACGATAGAATGGCCTACAGTAGTGGTAGTAGTCTTTGAATTTGGTTGTAATTTTACTGCACTTTAATATAGGTCACAGCAGAGCTCCCAGTAAAAGCTCCCAGTTGTCGATGTTGTTCATTGTGATTGTCTTAGTAATTTATCAACCAGCTAGAAAGATCAATTTCTTGGAAAACAAGCTTAGACTTTGATGGCGATTGAACATCACAGCAATTCTAAGTGCATATGAAATGATAACCAGTCTTTCATACTTTCATACATTCATTCATTATTCATACTTGATACCAGTCATTCATACTTGATCACATTTCAAGGACAAACCAAATATAGAAAGAAGAAAAGGGGAAAATATTGGTTTGTCAGACTCAGATTATGAAGTTTTTTTAAACCTGCTATTAACTTAGCTTATATTTGGACGTTTTCTTTTTCATTTGCAACTTTCTTGGGCCCCAGTGATTATGGATGATGAGGATGAGCAAGGTGTTGATGAGGGGTGAGTGTTAAGGGGGGGGGACAGGGGGAGGGGAGATAAGTATTCCTTTCAGAACATTATCAAAGCACTTGATATGCCACAATCAAATGAAGTAAAAGTGATAACTAGAATGAACTTATGACTTAAAGGATGTTATGGTTGTGTTTCAGCTTCAACTAAATGCAGAGGAATTCTGTTTCATCAGCTTCAGATTATAGCACAAATTCCCCAAAGTACTGATACTGTTCAATTCCCCAAAGTACTGATACTGTTCAATTCCCCAAAGTACTGATACTGTTCAATGCTCAGTAAGAACAGTTATTTCACACCTTTAATACAAGTACACTTCAGAACAACATTTATCCAAGCTGTGTCCTATATCACAGTAATTAATGATTATTGCAATTTAGAAGTATCTTTTAATTTCTTTACAATTACCATGGCTTCAAAAGTATATAAATAACCTCTTTTCTTCCCTGCATAGTCATTTTTCATTTTTCTTTTTTTTAATCATCACTTTTAGTGCCAAATGAGACTTCATAACCGTCGTTTTTTCCCGAATATTTGTTTCTCGTGGAATTTGGAGAGAGACTGCTGGAGCTTACGCCACCTGTCAGAGAGCTTTAGCTCTCATTAAATTAGGTCATCCTCATATTCAGATATCGCCAAATGCCTTATATCCTCCATCTACCGTACTAGCCATTACAATATAAGAAGCCAACATTTCTGTGCTCGAAGGTCATGTTATTCCAATCCATTGCTTAATCATTACTAAACGCACCAATATCACCGGTGAATTTCTCTCAGCAGTGACGTCACGTAAATCGCCTCCGGCTTCCTCCACAACCATCCGAGGGAAAAAAGGAAGAAGAAGATAATAAAAAAAATCTGTTCGTTGAATACGAGCAGCTTCTCAAGCACACCTACCAACTGGTTTTAAGATACATAGTGAAAGTGCATCCCGTGAGGAATTGAGTGGGAGTGAAAAATGATCATCTGTGTATGTCATATGGTCGATAGTACTTCATCATTTGGTGTTGGTCGTATTTTGAATATTTGTACGTTTTTTGGGAATCGGTGTTACCGGGTGGTAACTGTACGACTAATGAATGTGTGCTCAGTATTAAAGTGAGGAGCTTTGAATTGTGTGCTAAGAAGTCAGAAAGATTTGGGCATCAAATTTCTTTGGATGTAAAAGGAATTATTCACAGGACTGCTTTATGTTTTGAAACTATAGATCTTTGACATTTTGTGCACTTGGATTCGGTCCCACTCTTGACACGGTGTAAAACAGGTATTAGTGTCGTTCTTCTTCCTGTTAGGAATGTAGTTCGTGTGAACAAATATTGTTTTTGGGTATTGTGCAAAAAATCTGTGGGGTGAATGAGAGGTCAGTTATTTCTATGATTTTAATTTTGATGTATCGGTGATATGCAGTGGAATAGTATCAGCGGTAAAATCTTGTTGGAAGATCCGGCTCGTTTTTGTGTGATTCAAGGAAATGGGATCATACTACTTAAGTTGTGGCTGTTGGTGGCTGTACGAGAATAGCTTACTACGTAGTTGGTAACTTTCACTTTTCATGATATCTGAGTCAGTTTAAAATTAATATCGAAAAGTTTGATTTAATTTGGAGGTTTAGATCACACCACAAAAGGTATTTGTTATCATTGCCAAGTGGCATTCAGTTGGTAATAGTTTAGATATTTACTTCATTACTCTCCTAGTACCTGTATCCTCTACATATGCACTCCTATCTACCCTAGCTGGTAATACAATTAACATTCTTGCTCTGTACCCCCAATGACCCTCTCTAAGGTCCCCCTCTCCCTTCCAAATCTATCTTTCTATCAACCTATTGCACCCCTGAGTTTATTGACTTGTATACAAGGTTGGATATCCCTCATTGTTTACTCATTTATATTTTATATGCTAATTCTAACATTCGGTTGTAGGAGTTATTAATAATTTAATCCAATAGAAATATTCTGTGTCCCTCAAAATGAATTTCTATATTAAACTGTTATAAGTTTATTGTCATAAATGATTCTTCCTGGTGGGATTTCTGTGGTCTACAGTCACAGATTATCATCTTGGGATCAGCATTGTTCCTCTGTGAAACATGGAGTTGCGTACCTGACCCATTGGCCTGTTCTACAGGAAGTGGGAGATGACCCAGGAAGTAATTGAGGTGACCCAGACAGCCATAAGTTTTAGGGGATTTGCAGTATGCTATTCTAGTCGCAGGTTTCTGTGGAGGAAGTGGCATCAATTGCTGTGTGTGGTTTCCTATTCCTTCTTGAGTTACTGATGCATGTATTGTCTACAGATCGGTTTCACCCTTTTTGCATATTTCATCCCAAAAGAGAACATTTCTCGAAGATTTGGAGCCATATGTGGCAACCCCAGTGAACTGCATGTATGAATCTAAGTTTCCATTCTATTCCCTTTGTTTTGTAATTAGTACATTCAGCATGCAAATTTATCCTCCTGGGGCAGGGGGAGGGAGGGGGTGGGTTGGGTAGTGAAATCCTTCATGGAACAGATTCTGCAGATTTATGATATTGAAGTCTTATCTAATTTATCCTGATTGGATTCAAAGACAAATCCCTCATGTAAATAAACAGAATGGAGCCTCTCTACACTGATTGATTTTAAGCAAATTTTTGGACTAATTATGTTTAATATTCTGTTTAATCAATTTAGTGAAGAGAAGATATAATTCATTTATTATCCATTGATATTTTCGCGGTACATTTCTGCCTAAAAATTTTTACCTTGTTTGTAAATCATTCATATAATTCAATTTTACTGAATTTAAAATACAAGAACTACTGTATCGTAGGGCTGTTCTTATAAATATTAGGGATTGTCTTATATTGTTCATATTTGATTAGAATAACTACCAAATTATTCTTCCTATTATCCAGCATATTCAATTTATATGTTATAGAAATGGAAAATTATCTTCAACTTTTCCCAAAAAACATTCAAAGAAAGTCTCCATTTTGAAAGGAAACTCCAGCAAATTTTCTTAAAAGTCATTCCTATGAATATTCATAGATCAGAACCAATATACAGTACCCTATAAGTTCCTGTGGCCTGTTTAAGTCCATACCACATTAACATAATAAAGATGATACCAAATAATACCATCATCAGCTGCTTCAGTATTTAAGGCCATTTTTTGTAGCAATAAACATACATTTTTCATGCATTAATTTCCTAAAGAGATTGAGATTCAAGGGAGGAATGGAAGGTGTTTTTTATTTGATATTTTGAAAGTGATTTCACCGATCTGCAGAGTTCATTTACGAGTGAGTGATCCAGACTATTTCTCTGTTCTATTGTAGCTTTTAAACTGCATGAATTGTTTTACTTAAAATTGCTAATGGAAGGCCCAGTCAAGTGGAATGGTTTTATTTCTTTTTTGCCAGGTAATTAACTTTTTTTTCTATCAGAAAGATTGTCTTCATTAGATAAGAGAATAGATTTGAAACCTTGAAACATTTTTTATTTTCAAAACAAGGTCTGCAAAATGCCTGTGAAAGCTACAAAGTCGAATGACTATAATAGGTGTTTGGTTTGCAAGCTGCTATAATGTTACCTATCAATAGGAATAAACAGTCAAGGAAAATACAAAAAAATACAAAGTGAAAAGAAAGAAAGAATGAAAATGATTGGGATTGGAATTGGAATTGTTGGAAGAACAACAATTTTTTGCAGATGGTGTATACCATGTTATAGGGTACTTAAGAATAAAGATGTGTGAACATTGTGATGCTCCCAAGAGAACTATTACTGATTATTTAATAGTTCTCCTAGTGAATCATTCATGTGTTTCATGCAGTTGTACTACTCATATAATTCAAAGAAAATAGTTCAAACTGCCTCAAATTTAATCATGCTTACCCCCCCCCCCCTCCCACTTGTCTTTATCTCTCACTGGTCCCCTAAGTCTCTGTGAATGAATGAGAATTTCTTTTTAATGAAGAAGTGTTGATATTTACTGAAGAAGTGTAATATTTCAAGTAGTTAAATTTATAAGCCTCATGATTCTGTGAAATTTCATAGCTTTTGTTGTAAGAAAACATCTCTTAATGAAGATTCTTATGTGGGAGGGGGGGGGGGAGGGGATGTTATAAACCAATCATTGATTAAATTTAAAAAAAATCCCAATTGTTGATACTGTAGGTCTCTCTATTAGAGCATCATTTAAATTTAATTAACATGAATTCAAATCTGAATCTCTCTCTCTCTGCATGCAAAGCCCTTTCTGTAACAATTCGTATGTACATTAGAGAATAGCATACTCATAGTATATACACACACATTGTGAAAAGTTGCTAATACTGATATGCATGGTAGAATTAATGGACAATTACAGAATAGCTGATAACAATTTTCATTAATAATCATGAGAAGAGGACATTTCAATATAGTAAAGTTGTTGTATCTTTTAGTAACTGTCACAGACTTATGCTAATACCATGATACCGAAATACTTCCCAAACAAATTAACTCCCTTCATCGAAAATGCAACATACTTAATGAAATCAAGACATTTTGCTTAACATTCGTTTTGCTTCAGTGAATAGGATTAATTTCTTCTTGGAGAAGACATTATTGTATAATGAACACTACTATGCTGTAAAGAAGTTAACACCGATCTAGTGTGTGTATGTCCGTAGGGTTTATATTGTACTTTCAGGAGAGAGGTTATTAGGCGCTGATGAAAAGCACCACACACTTGCTCATGTAGTGTTGTGTTTGTAAGACAAGCTGAAGAGAAATGGATGCAATATTGATTTCAACCATACTGTCTCCTGGTTGTGATATTATCACCGACCGGAGGGAACTATGTGTAGATCAGTTTGCTTTGGTTTGTGTGTAAGCCGAACGCCATAAATATCTCAGTAAATGGACTCGGAAAAACCACCCAGCAAGTTTGCTCAATCGTTAAAAAGATGTCAGAGGATATAATTTGTTTGTTATTTGGCTGTTCTAATACACAAATGAATTGTATTTCCTGCCTGAATTATGATCAAATAATAATTTTATATGTGGAGTTAGAACTTACTGTGGAAGGAGTGCTTGAATGGTGATATTGTCTACACTTCGGTCAGCTATTTCAATAGAACTTCCAGATATTACTAAAAATAAAAGTGGAACTGATCAAACTAATTAATACATGTATGCTCCTAAGGTTTCTTTACCAAATGAAAATTAATGAGCAATTAATTAATGATACAATACATTTATCAATAACACCTTTATCTGTTATAATATCATCAGTAAAGTTTGAAAGCATTGCAGTAGAAATATTAAAGTATTACGTGGTTTGTAATCACTTCATGAGAATGATGATATAATACTTTTAGAAATATCTTCAGTACATTATCAGTAAAGTACCTCCATAGAACTAGGATATCAAGATACCAGTAATATTTAATAACAACATTATGTAAAGTATACCAAGGCATTACGTGATTGTTAAGCACATACTGTTAGTATCAGTACCATCAGTAATACCTCCAGTAGATCATCAATATGAATACTTTCATGTAATTTAAGATATCATCAATGACATCATAAAGTAATAATACCATTCAGGGAATAATTTATCCAGTATCGCATAGCAAAATGCTATGCAAACTAGACAAACTGCTATGCAAGTGCAAAGATGTATAGTAGTTGTTTTTACACAGGAGCCGTAGTATTTGGTTAAGGAAAGTTCAGGGCCTTTAAAACTGCTACACAAAACTTGAGTACTGAATAATAGTGATCATCACAACGCATTCAGTAATAACTTCATCACATCATAAATTATACTTTCATATGATATTAAGCCTATCATCAATAGCATGAAATAATAATATTAAAGTATTAAGTGATTGATAATCATACAGTATAGCACTCATGTTACTAAGTACCATCAGTAATATCTCAAGTGTATCATAAATAATACTTTCATATGATATTAAGGTATCATCAATAACATGAAATAATAGTAACAAAGTATTACTTGATTGATAATCATATAGCACTCATGTTACTAAGCACCATCAGTAATACCTTGAGTGTATCATCAATAATACTTTCATATGATATTAAGGTATTATCAATAACATGAAATAATAATACCAAAGTATTACTTGCTTGATTATCATTCAGCACGCAGATTACTAAGCACCATCAGTAATACCTCAAGTGTATCAAAAATATACTTTCATATGATATTAAGGTATCATCAGTAACATAAAATAATAATACCAAAATATTACTTGATGATATTCACACCATAAAACTGATGTGATTAAATGCTATCTATAATACCTTCATAATAACTAAACATCATTTTATCCTATCAAATATTATAATTCCATTATATCAGTTTACATGACATGATAAGTAATCATGTAATAGCTATGATAGCTATCTAACATACCATTGATAAAATACATAAAATTCACATTACACATATTTAGAGGCAAGGTAAAACCACTTTGAACAATTGTATAAATTAGTTTGTTGGTTAAGAATTTCAAAACTGAGCTTTCACTGCTATATGAAAATGATGGATTTTATCAAGAATACATTTCTGACATTGATGAAGCGAGACACAGTCTCAGAAAAGATATATGTATTTTAAGCTCTAATCATGGCAGAAATTACATTATAAACCGCATTAGACAGCAAACATATGAATAGACACACTTAAATACTGTAGTGTAAATTCAGTAGTGATGAGTTTCATGCAGAAAATCAAATCATTTCCAAGGTCAAGGTATTTTGTTTTATAGAGAAATTCAACATTTTCTATAAGTTTGGTAACGACCTTTATTCTATTGAGTAGAATTCATTTCATAAATTTCCCTGTTTCCTGCACACAGTCTGCCACAACGGCAAGTACAAGATGGAATGGCAGAAATTTCAAATAAATATTCATGTGATGTTTAATGAGGCAGTCATAGTTTTTACTTTTTGTGTTTTATGATTGTTCAAAATTTAGATATTGAAGAAAAAAAATATGAGTGCTGTTAGTTTTCACTTGACTTTTGAAGGTTTTTCATGGTTCTGTCTCTTTTATCTGTATTTGTTATATTTTCTAAATCTTTCTTTTATTCTTTTATCTGTATTTCATATATTTTTCTATTTCATCTGTATTTTTCAGAAACTTCAAAGCAGTCGGGAGATTTTCAGGAGAAGGAGCTGTTTCTGACGGGACAAGTAGGACAAGTAGAGAAGAAAGCAGAGGATGTCGAGACATGTATGACTTTTATTTCTTAGTTTATGTTACAGATTTAAAAATTTTGGTACTATTTGTGATAGAGAGGGATATCACCAGGAATTGGGGAGGGAAGAGGACCAAGGAGGATCAGGGGTGTTACGAGGCATTGGGGAGGGAAGAGAAACATGGATGGAGAGGGGTATCCCCAGGCATTGGGGAGGGTAGAGAAACAAGGAGGATGATTTATTAGTCATGTGACTATTGTTTTTCAAAACATTTTAGGAATTTAATGAGGTTTTTGTATGTTCTGTAAGCAGTTTGCTTGTAAACTATCCAGATATTTCTTACTTATTCGTGTTGTAAGAGTGACTTGTGAAGGGAAATGTAAATTGATTCCTGTGCATTTTAGGTTATATCCTATCGTGTACGCTCCATGCAGACATGGCACCCCTTTCTGCCGTGGGGGTACATGTGGGTTCTCTGGTCAACATTTAATCCATGAGTACTTCAATTTGGACAGTCTGATAGGAGACGTTCTCAATTAGGAGTGAAAGTAATTATCTAAGTCAGTAGATATCGATATACTCCAGTGGCTGACAAATTGGCAACTACTTTGATTTAATACATAAAGAAACAGCTGGAAAATATTAATCTGGTTAGAGAAACCTTATCTTACATGTTATTTAAGAACTTATCATTTAATGTCTGTCTGGCTGGCTGGCTGGATGGATGACTGGCTGGCTGGCTGGCAGTGAAATTTGCTGTTACATTTTCATTTAAATTGATTACTACAAGATGTGGTGAATACTACATGAAAGTCACAGATATAAACAGATTTTCTTGTTATCATGTAAGAGGGAAAATACGTTGTGGTTGGGAGGTGGTCTGTGATTTGTGAGTATGGTTTATGATACTCTGTGAATTGTGAGCATGTTTAAGGAGACTGTGTGAATTGTGAGTATGGTTAATGACACTCTGTGAATTGTTAGTATGGTTAATGACACTGTGAATTGTGAGTATGGTTAATGATACTCTGTGAATTGTGAGTATGTGTAATGATACTCTGTGAATTGTTAGTATGGTTAATGACACTGTGAATTGTGAGTATGGTTAATGACACTGTGAATTGTAAGTATGTTCAATGATACTCTGTGAATTGTGAGTATGGTTAATGATACTGTGAATTGTGAGTATGTGTAATGATACTCTGTGAATGATGAGTATGGTTAATGACACTCTGTGAATTGTGAGCATGTTTAATGGCACTGTGTGAATTGTGAGTATGTGTAATGATACTCTGTGAATTGTTAGTATGGTTAATGACACTGAATTGTGAGTATGGTTAATGACACTGTGAATTGAAAGCATGTTCAATGATACTCTGTGAATTGTGAGTATGGTTAATGATACTCTGAATTGTGAGTATGGTTAATGATACTCTGTGAATTATGAGTATGGTTTAATGATACTCTGTGAATTGTGAGTATTTTTAATGACACTGTGAATTGTGAGTATGGTTAATGATACTCTGTGAATTGTGAGTATGTTTAATGACACTCTGTGAATTGTGAGTATGGTTAATAATACTCTGTGGTTTGTGAGTATGGTTAAGGATACTTTCCAAAGTGAATATAAACAAGAAGAGTAAAAAGATCTTTAATATTACCACTAAAACTTACTTTGTTCTTCGAAGTATCATCCCTGCAAAATCAGTTCATGTTTTAGCGCCATGTTCGTGATAACCATTATACCCGAGGGAATAAGTACATCAAGCAAAGTAGGATAAATAGTCTGTCTCGCCCGAAGAATAAATAATCCTCTCTACCCGATGAATATCTGCAGAGAAGAAAGAAATCTGCTTTAGTCTGTCTTCTGAAACATTGTAAATAATTTGTCAAACAAAGCTAAAAATCCTCAGTCAAAGCTAAAATCAGGGCAGACTATTTATCTTCCTCTTTGTGGCTTGTCACAGAAATTTCTTCTTCTTCCTCTTCTTCCTTTTCTTCTTCTTCTTTTTCTTGGTGTTCATCAATTGAGGCATAACGGTAGATTGTACCATCAACATCTTTTTGTTGATTTATCTTTGAAACCTGATATATTTAGAGTGTTTCTCTAGCAGTGAAGGTTCTGTGTATTTGGAATTTCCTCAAAACTTTTTTTGTAGAAATATTATATGTGAATATGTGAGTATAAATATCATGAAAGAAAATCAAGAAATGTTTTCAGCTGAATTGCCATGGCAACACTTTGCTGTTGCCAGATACTTTCACAAACTACGACCAAGTTTGAAAACTGAGTATCTTTGCCAAACACAAGGCTATGAGGATGTGATTGTGATCTACAGATGCAGAAAATGTCAGAATATGTTATGAAGCAATCAACTTCAGCCAGTTGGCTATCCCTTTAACTATTTCCATGCGATTTATTCTTATACTCCTTTACACCTGTTAGTGCTATTCAAGCAAACTCAGACTTCTTGTGACAATTTAAAAGGTGTTTTTTTAAGTATAACATTTAGTATAAAATTGTCGACAAGAAATCAGACATTTTTTCTCCTTTTAAGGATACACCTAACTCAGTTTTGTTTTGTTTGACTTTACAGTGACTGTTGAATTGCCGAAGGAAGACTCCGCAAAGACTGAGAAACCTATCACTACCGTAGCTACAACGTCCAAACCGAAAACAACCCCTCCAGCGACTGGCTATGCATATATCGCTCTCAAGGACAAGTGAGTTTTTGTCAAATGTCACTTTTGATTAGTTTTCGCATATGAAACTAGAAAAGGACAGAAAATTTAGAGAAAAGTTACAAACAGTTTGAATTAGGAGATGACTTTTCAGAGAGGTTATATTTGTCTCTGCTGACCAAAGGATACCATTGATTCCTATCATGTAGCAATAAGTTCGGGATCTTCCATAAGCAGCAGGTTTAGGGACAGACATAAACAAATTGTTTACTACTCGTAACATCGGCACAAAATGCAGCTTTGATGTTCCATATTTTGAATGTCATCTTTCGTCAGTCCACTGGGAGCTCTGAAATTTAAACTTTTGCATGTGTTCACATCCTCTACTGCTTGAATCGTATTTGTTTCGTCACCTTGGACGAGCAGTTTTAGGAAACTCACCCAAGTAGCGAAGTTGGGTAGGATATTTCTCAAAATAGGATTGCTTTCACTCAAACTAAGAGACTCACCTAAAGGTTTTCACCAAATCAAAGTTAACGAGGAAGCACACAATTAATAATCAACGATGAACGAAAGGACGTTATTCATTCACATAAAGGTCACGATGGTTGTTTTTAGTTCACTTTGAGGGCTTCATTCTGTATGTTCATATGTTACTTCTCTGATAGTTTATGCGGAAGTGACAGGTATCTCGGGACGCTTGATCCCCCGAGTGACCACACTACAATCTTGATGGTCCTTGGGAGGTCTGGATCCTCCCCGAAAGGGAATCATGATTGCGGGATATATGATTCTGAGTACGAGAGCATCCACACTACAATCCTGATTAACCCTGTGGGGGGGGGGGGGCTCCTTACATTCTAAAATATGAACAAAGCTATAGTTCCAACTGCATTTGCACAAATTGATTGTTCAGGTAAGATTACAAAAAAACTGGCCTATACTTCATTTCAATGAGAAGCTCATAACTTTATCCTTAATTTGAGATACCTCGTATTTTTTGCTTTTCGTAGGTTGTGTCACGCTACGTAAATTATTATGTGGTGCATACTTTATGGTTTATGGTATCTCCTGACCTGACCTGTAACCATGGCAACACATGTTAGCCTACAAGCAATGCTATATTAGAGAAAGACATCACCTATGTGAATTACCAACAGCTGCTGTTGTTTCCATGACAACATCTCCGTTACACAAACACATGAGCAGGAATCATATCATTACTTAGTTGTAATAGTGCGTCACAACGGTTGCTTGATACTTCAGATAAACATTTCCAACAGTTAGCATATATGCCTCTGCATATTGAATGTATTTAGGCCTACCCTAACATCCATATAACACTGTATACCCTGGGGTAGACCTAGTATAGTTTCCATTAACCTGCGTGGGTTGCAATTTATTATCATTACCAATAAATTTGACAATTTTGGAGTTTGGGAAATATAGTTAACAATCAAATCAATTTATCTACCCAATATAAACGAAAGACATGAGAATTGCTTCAAGTGCATTTGGATAGTATAATGTTATAAACTTATTTAATAATCAAGTAATGTTAACAAAATTGAATCAGCTGCTTCAAATCTGCCATCTTTCATCATTACTTTAAGTAATGCTAATCTAAACTCTTGTCTAGAAAGAGAATGATGTTCTTGTTACTGAAGTCAATTACAAGCATTAAAATAGACTTTTGCATTAGTTTACCAAACATACCAAATGTTACCCAAAACAAGATCTTACTTGATCAAGCTAAGACATCCTCCTCCATAATGTATTTTTTCACCAAAAACTGATTATCAAAGATTTCATGTTTCTCATCTGTTTTAAAAGTTCATCACCAAGACACACTTTTCATATTCATACTGATTTCATGGGGGACAAAAATTGGGAATTTGGAAAATGTTACTGGCATCTGATGCTGGAATCTGATAATAAACTTCTCCCCTGTTAAAGATGCATTGACTTGTTTCCTAATTTTTGATAAATGTTTGTGTGCTGTTGTGAACAAACTTTCAGTCTCTGTGCAATCCAGTTTGATCAAATCAGCAAGCAGTCTCTATCGGTTGAACTTAGGCCTTATAAGAAAAAAATGGGGACAAGGCATTTTCAGTATGTGCGCCCAAGCTATGGAATGCCTTGCCGAATTCAATACGTACTTGCGCAAGCCTTGCCAGTTTTAAAACATCGCTGGAAACATATTATTTTAGAATTGCCTTTGATGTTTGAACTGTACAGTATTTTTTGTATCACCATAGCTTTAATGTATTTTTCTATCCTTTTATAAGTTTTATGGTATATACCTCTTAGGCGATATTTTGTACTATTTGCTTTTGAATGTTTCCTGTATTTTAAATGTTTCATGTATATTAATTGTTTAAATTCCTGTAATTCGACAAGCGTTGCTGGTGAACGCGCTATATAAGTACTATTTAATTATTTTTATTATTTTATTATTATAAATTTATGGATGTAGACTAGCCTAGTACTAGGAAAATCACAACATAGGTTGTTAAGGAAAAATAATTGAGAAGCAGAGGCATACATGTCCACCTTCAAAGATGCTGTTTATATGTATGGGAACAGTTTTAACAAACCTATTTGACATATGGTATTCCTATAATAAATACAAGAAGTTTGTTTCTTGGTGGTCCAAAAGGAAATTTTGAAATTGATCGCAACCACACGAGATAAGGAATAGAAAGTAAACTATATGTCATGTTTGGTAGCATGGTCCATCCTCATTTATGGTAGTAATCTGATTAGTATCCAATCAGACATTTGTTCCATTTCTCCTTGATGGCAGGAAGTAAATTGTTGAGGTAGTAATTAGGGACAACAGACATTCTTAGACAAGTTATGCATTTGCAACGGACCTTTGGCTTAATTTGAATCTTTAACGAATGTGAATATGCATTTAGTTTTCACTTTTGGACAGCATATTATTATCACAGGGAAGCTCAGTTGTATGGATATATCCCATAGAAAGGGCATTTCCATGAACAAATTAACACTACCTAAATGCATATATCCTTCACACACAAGAAATATCTTAGGGATATATCCATACCAAGTGTGTGGATAATTGGGTGTTTTGGATCCGTAAATTCTGCAATAACTGGCAGGTAATAGTCTTTGTATTTTACTAGTACTGTAGCCTCAATACACACCTACAGTGCACACAGTGCATGGTGAACATACAGTATATTGTATGATGGTGTTTGACAAGTCATCTCAGTCTGCAGAGCATGGCATAAATAGTTTGGCCTCCAAACCGAATGATATCTGATTAAAGAGCTTTTGCCTGATATACAAGCAGTCAAAACACTTTGGTCTAACTTTGGTCTTCTTCCCCCGTTAGTTTTATCTTCAAATTGAAATTAATCTAAACAGTTTAACCTCCGTTTTCCCGCAAGGTTGCGTCAACATTTTACTCTCTGCTGTAATGAATTCTCATCAGATTGTCATGGATTTTGAAGGTAGGAAGTTAACGTTCAAGAGGAAAGTCTACTATTTTGAAAGTGATCAGGATTCTTACAGATCGTGCAATTTGTGTTAGTTTGGTTGAATGTTGGTAGGACATCTCTACCAGGTCACAGGGGATCTCTAATAGGTCACAGGGGAGTCAATTTGAATAGACTCATACCAGTTTAAATTGACATTCATTAATTTCTTTCACTAAGCGTCATTTTGTATCGACTTCTACCAGTGTCTTCAGTTGCTTGTATAAGTTGTATGTGTTGATTCTCCTTGACCTGATACAAAGACTGTCACTGCAACTCCATCCAATGGTTGACCAAGCACTGTTCTTTGTGAGGTTTTGATTCATTTGACTTATAGTAAGCTATTAAAGTATGAAAGTTGATAGTTTAGTTTGTTGTAACAATTTCCCTATTTCAACTGACACAGTGTATCTACCAAGTATTACATGCCAAGTTGGTGTATGTAAAGCTTCATTTGTCACAGATGCTGAAAAACAAACTCCTTACCCTTCAATTCACTAAATATATGGGAATTTTTGAAAATCCTTTCCTCCAATAATATCTGTTTATATTCCAAGACACGGTTTCAATTCAAGCGTTGAAACATAATTTCTGAATCCATATTTTCTTTTAGCTGTGTGGATTACATTTAGGTAGCTGTTGGAACTCACCATTTGATTCTGCTCATAGTGAAATGATATCACAACCCACTGTTAGCATCTTCCATTACGCTTACCTATCTTCTTAGAACTTTCACACTCAAGCTAAAATCTAAATTTAGCTGGATAACTAAAATTATAGGTTATCAGTAAAATTGAGCTCACAGTCCCCATTCATTCTGGTCTACAGCCCTCATTATCAATCTACCCACCAAACAAGGTTTTATTAGCAGGTCAACGTCTAGGCTTTGAATTCTCTGGGACGGAGGTGTGTATTGGCAGCCATCTTGGATATTGCCAGTTCAGTCCCGTACTCCAGTTAGGACAGAAATTCAAATATAATTTTCTCAGCATTTTGTGAATCAGCATATCTCATGTTTCCTAGATTGTGACCCCCAAAAGAATTAAGAAAAACTATTTCTCAATTTATACTGCAAAGGATTGAAAAGAGAGAGAATAAAAACCCCACTATTTTAATGGCTTCTACTATATTTGATCATATTTCTTACATTTTGTATACTAAGAATAAAGTACTGACACAAATAAATCTCAGTATAAGGTAACAGAAGAACACAGCCCTGGAGATTCTTCATCTCTGCAGGGAAAAGGATATTATCGGGGAGAGAGGATATGTTACAAGTAAAGAAACTGAGTACTTGCCCTCGGAAACCCATTTGTAATGTTACTCCATGTAGGCAAAGCATGTACTAAAATAACAGATGAAATATAAGATGAAGTCACAGCCTTGGCACCTGCTTACATCATACTTTAGGCATTGTCTCTCGAAAGTGAGAAGATATGCCTCATTTAGGACAAAAATTATAATTCTGTTGGCTGGCGTGCTGCCGCTACTTGTATACGGTAGTATTGCTGTGTGGAATCAGAAAGAAATACAAATTCATTCCTAAGTGGTTGTTGGGTAAGTGTTTATTAAGGTAAATGGTTCTGGGTTAATATACATATTAACCTCATTACCAAGAGGATTATTACCCTGGGAAGGAGGGTTCGAGGAAGCTTACCCTGGAAGGAGTAGTCGACCAATCTAAGAGAAAGGTTTAAAATATATGCAGTGTCTATAATAAAATATAAAGCAGGCGTATAGAACATAAACAGTTTGAATAGTAGAGGGAGAGGCGTGGGACAGTTTCATTTAGCTTTATGAAACTTGCTGGGAGATAGGACGTAAACAGTTTTTTTTATGTAGAGCAACCATTCTGGTTGAATGTGTTACATTCTGGTGACATCAGACTGAACTATAAATAAAAATTTAAGGTACGTGATTGCAATCATTGATGTTATTTCATACACAAAAAAAACACCAACACAGATAAAATTAGGACTAAACCATCAAAGGTACGCAAATTAAAAATTAAAAATTTACATAATAGTTTTGGGACACGGAATATTCATTGATGAAATAAAATTTTAAATTACTGGCTTTGAAGTAGGAGCATTTGAATCGGTGTAACTGCATAGTTAGATTGACAGGTGTCCAGGTTTATGTTAACTTGTACATGGCTTTCTTAGAATGACACAAAATTACAAACCGATGCAATGTATAGCTTAAAGAATGAATTTTGTATTCCAGTAATAAAACTTTTCTAAACTTAATATAAAAACTAGAAATTCAGCGAGACCAGGCAGTATTTTTCTGTGCTTTTAAGCCATGTATGTCCAGCAAAAAATAAATTTAAGGTAGTTTTTTTGCGGTAAAATGTAAGACAGTGATGCTGTTTACTGTATTAGATCTCACAGAAAAACAGTAAGAGTTTAAAACTGAAAATATGCTCTACATTTCGATCCTAGCTAGATCATCTAACTTACAGGTTTGGAAATAAAAGGAACAGATTACAATTTTTCTGTTCATGTCTATTCAAGCCGTTAAGCACAAAGTAAGGATGTGTATATAATCAAGTAAGACACTGCTGAACATTGTAAGGCTGATGACTGAGACTAGTCGATTGTATATGCTTTACTTTACAGATAACGAGGACGGTAAAACATCTTACTAAAATGTTCCAAGGAATGAATCACTTGACTTTTACCACACGAAGAGTGAGAGTTTTAAAGATATGGTTGCAGGTTATTAGAGAGGCAGAGTTAATGTTTGTTTACAGTTTAATCAAAGAGAAGATTAAAACCCCGAGAAAAATACTATCTTGCTGAGATGACTCTGTTATTTTATGATTATTACTGTTATCATTAATGTTTACATTCTAAAGTCGATTAATCGGGTGTAGGGTTTCACTTTCATAATAAACAGAATTTTATTGACGTTCGTTAATGTTTTTCTACGCACTCTTGGTGGTGGATGGGAGAGATTTGATGGCATTTTAATTGTATTATCCTGTGGAACACACATAACAGTTTTAGGTATCGCAATGTTTCCACTTGAGGTATTACCGATCATGGCCTTGAGGCTTGTGATGATAGAGTAATATATTAGTGTTACGAGGACCGGTAAGGTTTTGTTGATCGTAAATACACCGTCAAGGAACATTAGTAGATATGTCTTCTTTCATAACCACTGTGAGTTTTATCAGCTGGTAACAATTTAATTTCTAAACTTCAGATAACTGTTTCCAAATTTCAACAGGTTCTCAGAAGTTACTAAATTGCAGTTTTGTGCGTTAAACCTGCAGAGTGTTTTTTCCTCCCATAAATGTTTCCCTTGAGCTTAGCTGATCATAGTGAAAACTTTTAGTCTTAATAGCAGTTTTTGTCTCATTAATTAATGCCCTATAAGGACTCAACTGGATATATCTGTTGTAAAAGGGGAGTAGGATTTAAAGGGGTAAAGTTGACATTGGACAGATCAGCAAACCGCATCACAGTTGTATACATCTCTTGTAACATACACACCGCATATTAACAATTTATTTTCCACTCGAGCGAAACGTGTATGGCGATATTACGGTCCTAGCAAATGCAACTAGCAGCCTAATGGTCTTCGAACGATAAATTATTTCAGTTTCATAAACATGACTATTGTTTAGTGTTTCATGTATTTATTGTTGCCTTTTTAACAGATAAACATGTCTGCAAAAGAGATGAATGCTCGGATTATGTTTTATTATTTTTGTTTTATTTTCAGAATATCTCAAGAAGATGCAGAATCCTTGGTAAGAAATCTTGCCTTCCTGCTCGAAGTACCCAGCCAAACCTTTTCTAAAGTCAGGTGAGTCTATATCCTGTGAGAACAGCTTGGTTCTTATCTGTGTCGGTACATCGACTATTATCATTTCTTGTTTCGCCTTGAAAAGTGGTGATATCGAGTAAGATCCGTTGGTATGACCAAACTGAAATATCGATATATATCAGTATATCAGACGGACAGACAGACGGACGGACGGCCGTCCATACGTACGGACGGACAGACGGACACAAGCAATTGAAGATTGCATCCCGGACGCAGCATCCTTCCTGCGTTCATAACAATGCAGCGTGTTGTTTTACTTTATTTCCCCACAAAACTAGAAATCAAACATGCAACAATAGTCAGACCTAGTAAATAAACCTGTGTGTTACTTCTAGTTATTAGCAGGTGTCAAGAAGATACCTCAATCTTGACAAATATCCCCAAACCTTCAAAGAAATATGCAAATTATATCCCCATGTTGTTTCATATTGGTACCATAAAATATACACAGGTCATCTATCCTTCTAAATTTGCTAGTCCCATTTTCTTCTCATCGTTCCATAAAGTACAGGGGGGGGGTTTGTGGGGGGATGAGTGAGTGTGTGGAGGTGGCTGGAGAGCAGGAGTTGACAATTGTTATTCATTCCCAAAAGCACCTCAAGTGATTTGACAAACAGAATTTGACCCATGACGTAAATAATTCGTTACAACCGTTATGCACTCCGCTACTACTTAACCTGTCACTGAGGGATCAATGCTTCTTCACTCTACATACCTCACGGCCAATCTCCATTGATCAGTGAGAGCCAATAGAGTGGACAGCCTAAACATTTTATCGGTCTTAGCAGTCCCCTGATGAGAGGGGGTAAAAATTTGAAGGACACTAAATGTCAACTTGCTCGAGATCAAGCCCTCTAGTGGTGTAATCAAATAAAATGTGCGCAATTTGTCTTCGGAATGACACCATTATTTAGTTACATTTTTTAGCTGATCTAAGCTGAAAAATATCAAATCGATTTTCATCCACTACTAAAGATTGTCAGTGATCTGTAGAGATAAGCAATGATCAAGACTCCTGATTATGGAAGAAAGTATTCCCTGTTTTAATCTGAGACTAGCTCACATAGCAAATAAAAAAATAAAAGTAAAAAAAAACAGGAAAAAAATGAAACAAAGGATCTCAGGGTTGATGTAAAATCTAGGAATATTAGAGGCATAGCAAGTTTAAAGATAAACAAGGAGGAAAGAAAAAGAAGTATGGAGGGAAAATAAAAAGAGATATAGGTCACACTATATGTACTTATGCCAATGATTGAATATTGTAATTACAAATATACCTTTCTGTCTGAGGGACAAGTTAGAGTTGAGAGGAGGAGGAGGATGGGAGGGGAGGAGGGGGGGTCTTGACTATCTTAGGTCACCAGTCTTGACTATCTTAGGTCAAAGGTCAATTCGGTAATCAAACACAGTAAACTGGTATAATGTTTTGGCAGGGTTTAGTTGGAGACTGCATCTCTGTGTTGATATTTGTGCCACACTTGTATCACATTAATCTTGTTTAATATGAAAATTTAGTTAGGGTTGACCCTTCCATTTGAGTGTATTTATTTCCTGTATCTGTTTAAAATCAGGGAACTCAACATTCCCTGCCTATCTCAGTGTCATTTGGGCCTCGGACCAGTATCGTCAGGGGTAACAGGGCATAAAATGGCATAATTTGGAAAGATTCTTGCTCTTCCTGGAGCAACAGAAATGATAAAGTTACCGGACAAACATATGTTGCTTTAATCAGTTAAATATCAAATTCCCTCTTTCTTTCTTTTTTAATTGTATCTATGAACCATATTCAATATTATTTTGGGCTTTCTAGGTATTATTTTTGATTTGGCTCCAGATTTTCTAGAAGTAGAAAATGTTCATTTCCTTGATATTGACAAGTGCAGGAAATGAGAAATCAGCAGCACATGTGTGCAGGTGTTATGGTCAACCATAACTAAAGCATATCCCAGTCTCCAACATTGTCTTGTTTGAGAGTGAGTGAGTAAGTGAGTGAGTAGTGTTACTGCTGTGAAACTAAACCCTGATAAAATTAAGAGTGAAATATTGCCCATTAATGTAATATCCGGCCATAAAATGAACATCATCGACCCTGTTGAACTGCTAAATTTGACACAATATTAAACTAAATCAAATGAATAAGTGCTCTACTTGTTGCACCCAGTTTATTGACCCGAAAAAATATCAGAAGAATTGGGTTACCATGGTTACTAAATAAAAGAACTGTATCACAAATGTAATTAATTCTGGGATGGTAAGAATGGTTGAATAAAGAGTAATTTAATGAAGGGATGTACCCAGCTGTAGAAGTAGGTCATATATAGGTGTAACAGAGAGAGGGTGGGAGGAAGAAGAGATTGCGGGATAAATACATCAAAGGAGAAGAAGAAGATGAAGGAATCTCATAAATTTAGTTCAAGTTTTCTTGAAGATACAAAGAATCTCAGCATTTTTTGTTGTTGCGGTAGACAGTTAGTCTCCAGTATGCATGACCATTAATTTCATGAAACATTGGTGGCTCCAGAGATAAACATTTAATAGAGGCATGTGGGAGGTAACGACATATTTTTGTAGTTAGAACAGTGGTGTCTCACAGTTCTAGTAATAGATACATTGTTTTGGAAAAATGTGAACATTGACTTTAATACAACAAATATTTCTTAAATTACCATGTCAACATTTCAAAATTTTCTGATGACATTGTTGTTTTGGTGGGTATGGTTTAGCAGAGTAAAGAGGATTTGAGGGCAAGAGTTTTATGCCGATTTATGTTTCTATTCGAAAATTCCACCATTTTTACTAGAGATTATATATTTATAATATTATGGTTCACAGAAACACTTGTCAACTATTAATCAGGCAGTTATTTTTACGACGCTTAAACAACCATGAATGAGGAAGAAGCCTGCAAGGGTTTATGGATTACAACTTTCACGTCAGGTGGCTTCCAATTGAACATTTTAACTCAAATTTGTAATCTCTTCAATTTAGAAAGTCATTTCAGATGGGAAAAATCTAAGATTACTCTTGGATGAAAAACCCACCTTACTGTGACCCGGCCGGGTATCGAACCCGGAACCGCCCAATTGCTAAGCCTCATTGCTTGATAAGCCACCGTCTTTATCCACTAGGCCACAGCACCATTTAATATTAAATAGTCAATGCATAGAATATTTCCAATGATTTGTTTATTTTAGTTTATTTCTGTTACACTATTTACAATATGGAAAGTGGAATGACTAAACTTAACTTATTTTTCTTCTCTTCGTTGTATCATATATCTTTCGCAGCCAAGTAAGTTTCGACATTTTGCAAATATTTCTTTACATTTACCACTCTAGAAAGCAAATACTCCACTATAGACAATTTACAAAGGGTAAAGGGAAGCACAGAAGGTCATAAAATTTCACGGTTTTGCAATCTTTTCTTTTTTTACTTTTTATTTCTGGAAAGCAAACTGCACACTTTCAAATATATAACTTTTCTTTCTCTTAATACAGTTGTCTCACATATATTTGTTATATTTTACATAGATTTTTTCATGTTTATTCAAAAATATCTTTTGGTATATTAAGGACAATCATAAATAAATTTCTACTTTCAGTGCAGGTTCCTTTTAGTACCACTCTTTCTCTTTGTCACAACTTCAGTTTTTAGACTCTTTTAGAGGTAAAGGGAAAGTCTTAAAAATTCCTTTTTTTCCCCTTTCATATACAATAAAGAACATTTCTCTCTAACCATATCTAGCGAAATTCTTCTAATTCGCCTTTTACCTGCATGAGCCATAAATAACAATAAAATGGGGTAATTTTTGTCATGTTTTTATTCTTTATAACTGGAATGATATGCTTCATGAATTTACATTAGTAAAAATTGGAAACTTTCCATTTCTGATTTTCCTCTCTTGTTTTTTTCTCTCAGACAATCTCTACTATTATTTTATCTCAGACAGTCTCTACTATTATAATTTCTATTCTTAAATATCACAGATGATTTATGAATTCTTAAGTTTGAGAGTGATCTCATGTTTTGCGACATTTTCTGCTCTCTCTGTTATCAACAGAGCCAACTAAAATGACTATTCTGTAGGGTTGAGACTCACTGTTTAATTAAGTTTCTGTTTTGTGTTAACACATTTTGATGTTTAAAACTATGTGACTTTTTGATGAATATATCGCCAAATGTTACATAGAGGAAGTAATTAATTTATTTCCGCTGTAAAGGAGACAGCAAAACTGTCACAAATTGAGCATGTGATGGAACGACCCATATTAAAAAAAGAAAGGCGCACTCTGTTGTTGTTGGAGACTGATGGTGTGAAAGGCATTAGCATTGACAGTAAAGTAAGATAGATGAGGGTAATTCTGTCAGTGAAACAAAAATGTTTATTTCACTGAGTCATCGGATGAAATGGTATGTTTTATTTTGTAGTATGGCTCAAATGATGTTTTATTTTGTAGTATGGCTGAAATGGTATGTTTTATTTTGTAGTATGGCTGAAATGGTATGTTTTTTTTGTAGTATGGCTCAAATGATATGTTTTATTTTGTAGTATGGCTCAGATGCTATGTTTTATTTTTGTTTGTAGTATGGCTCAAATGATATGTTTTGTAGTATGGCTCAAATGCTATGTTTCATTTTGTAGTATGGGTGAAATGGTATGTTTCATTTTGTAGTATGGGTGAAATGGTATGTTTCATTTGTAGTATGGCTCAAATGGTATGCATTACTTTGTAGTATGACTCAAATGATATGTTTTATTTTGTAGTATGGCTTAAAATGGTATGTTTTATTATGTAGTATGGCTCAAATGATATGTTTTATTTTGTAGTATGGCTCAGATGCTATGTTTTATTTTTGTATGTAGTATGGCTCAAATGATATGCTGTATTTTGTAGTATGGCTCAAATGCTATGTTTCATTTTGTAGTATGGGTGAAATGGTATGTTTCATTTTGTAGTATGGGTGAAATGGTATGTTTCATTTGTAGTATGGCTCAAATGGTATGCATTACTTTGTAGTATGACTCAAATGATATGTTTTATTTTGTAGTATGGCTTAAAATGGTATGTTTTATTATGTAGTATGGCTCAAATGATATGTTTTATTTTGTAGTATGGCTTAAATGGTATGTTTTATTTTGTACTAGCTACAATGTTGCTTTGGTTTTGCAAAACTACTACCAAAGTCACCTTTTGAGTTACAATTTTCCTTAATCTTGGAAGCTGTGTGTGATAATGCTTGATGTGACCTTTGACCCATTATTCTTAATAACTTCCACATTAGAAAGTTCTTGACAATCTTTGACATTACATATTAAATAACTTTGCCATATTATATTGGTACCTCAATTTTCCAAGCAGCTTAAATTGTTGCCGAAATACACGGTTGGTGCAAAATCTTTGTATGCGAAGACTTTGGGTAGTGCATTTGGCTAATTCAGAAACTCAAAATAAGACAAGATTTGAAATTTTATGATGCAGGATATATAACCATTGTCAATTTAGATTTCTAATCTTCTTTCTTGGCACATTTGACACTATTACATAATTGAAATCACATGATTGAATAAACACTTTAGGAGAGAAGAAAAGTATCTTGGTACGGATCCATGCACCAGTTACTCAAGCGAAAAATGTTTGAATGTTTTGGGAAGTGAGTCGGGGTCATATAATAATTAGTCAAGCAGAGATCACTTCTTCAAGTACAAAACCTTCTAAATTTCAGAAATTGAGCTTAATTTAAAAGTTGGCTATCGTTCCTCCCACAGACAAGTGTCTCATTTTCTGCGAATTTCTTCACAATTTTTTTGTTTACATTAAGTGAATGACTGATTCATCTTTCGTTTTTATCGTCATGTTTTGACTTGGGTGGGAAAAGCACTCATTGGTTACTTCATTTCAAAACAGTTGTGTTCAAGCCCAACGAAAAATCACAGTATATGTTTCTTTCTCGTAATCAAAGTAACTATGTTATTTGTCAACAGAATTACTATGCATACTTGATAACCTGTCTACTCACAACTTCAGCACTCTTACTGTACCATGCTAAGAGTACTCTGGTAAACCTTCTTAACACTGTACACCCTCAGCAACTCAATGACCCTCTTTTTCAATTTACTACCCAAATTGTGTGTTTTTTTTTTTGGTGTAGAGTTTGTTTTTGATTTGAATTACTTATAAGTAAGTATTTATAAGTCTTTTAAATGTCTTTCGATTAATTTTGTTTGTTGACAGGTCACATGGTTCGGAGGTCACATTTTTTGTTAATTCGAATGATCAGAAGATGAGTCCTGCAATCGTTGCAACCAGCGCAGGTAAGATTTGACAGGAAGTACCAAAATTTGGTTGAATTATCTAATGATCGGTACAGCTCCCTGTTAGTGTTGCCTGTTATTCCATTTATTGCACTAAACGGTTAATGACTGTTTTTCAGAATTGTTTACCTCATTCACTGCAATTTTTTTGGGGGGTGGGGGGAATTTATTTAACATGATCCATTCTTTATTTAATTGTCCTTAGACATATAAAAATCCAATGGTTCGACTACCAGACTAAAACGGGACAAGATTTCCACATTATTCAGAACTGCTTTTTATAAAAGAATTACCAATCTGAACCAAGAAATCCATTCTGAAGTATTTTCCGATGTTGTCGTATCCTGATCCCTCCCCCCCCCCCCCTTTAAAAAAAAACATTTCTGCCACCTATTTTATGTGCTGTGATATCATCATGAAACATATGGACAGTGAGAACAAAATCTTGTAAACATGGTATCTCAAGTCATGTGAC
>KN885623.1:96628-111250 GCA_000934455.1 Apostichopus parvimensis | reverse complement strand
ATGCACATTATTTAGTTTAATGGGATAAGTAACCATATAGGTGGTCTAGAGTTGAATATCCAACTTTGCAAAATAAGACTTGCCATATACCACTATTGTTGCGACATGAGCGTTTCGCCCAAATTTCTTTTTACGTGATGAATGGAGCCCTTTGTTTCCATATGTGTTTCCGCCATTCTATTTGCACTTTGATTCCCAGCAGCACAAACAATAAAGGTTTGCCGTTTGGAAAATGACGGGATGTTGCAACTTTGGGTGCTTCAATAGGATAGAAAATTTGGGTGTTTGTGGTTCTCCCATCAGTGGCAGCACATTTTTCATGGTCAAGATATACATTAACAGTGGCACCAAATAATTGTTTCACCTCTATAGTGCACGAAGGAAAATATGATCCAGTCTAATGTACTGTCTCCTCTCACTTTACTAAAGTTCTTACCCTTAATGTTAAAATTGTATGCAGTAATTCTTGGTATCACATGTATAAATGTCCTGACCAAATCTGAAAAAATAAGGCTAAATCAGCACACACACATGTGAGCCTTTAAAAGAACACTTCCAGGGTAGTCAGTGTCTTCTTGATGTTAGGTAGATTGCAGAGTTGAGTATCTGTACGGCGATATTTGTGGTTTTCCCATCAGTGGCAGCACATTTTGCATGGTCAAGATATAAATTAACAGTGGCACCAAATTTTAGTTGTACTTCTACAGTGCTCGAAGTAAAATATGATCCAGTCTAATGTATGTATATTAAATATGCCTAACTCAGTACATTTAATTATTCAACCTTGAATTTCTATTTTGTAATTAACAGGCTCATTTTGATGATCACCAATTTGAGTGTGGGCGTGTTGACTGGAGAAGGAAGTTGAAACGTTCAGCCATACCCACCACCCTCTCTCACCGCAATTCAACGGAACCGAGAACGTCACCTCGACAAAAGAGGTTTTACTACATACTCAAACACCCCCACAAAAAATTGCAAGGTCGGAGCCCGTCAGCAGGAACATTAAGTTCGAAGGTCACTTGCCCAACAGAACTGTAAGACCCCATTTACATGACAATACCGTCAAGTTTCAATATTTAATGTGTAGTTAAATAATAGGCCTATGCTTAACTGAAACTATAAGTCCTATATATGTTGCACTATAAAATGGTAAGATGGTTAATAACCCTTGTTCAATTAACAAGAAAATTGTCGTTTTGGGAATTAGGTGTATTAAAACCAGCACTGATATTGCCGAGAGGAAGTGGGGGCACACCATTCATCATAAAGCTAATGTGGTTATGTTCCAAGATTCCTCTCACCTCCCCTGATATTTAAAGATTTAATTCTTACCACGCCACTGCACGTATCTTTTTTTGTAGAACAGAATAAGCCAGACGAGGGTGTGCCTCCACCCACATGGAAGTCAACTCAATTATCTCTGGTTTCCACCCAATAGAAACTTTCGTTAAATATTTCTCTTTACATACAGTCAGGAATCGATTGGTCGTTTTAACAGCTAATTATTTCATGGTCATGACATATATTTCATTTATTCAGCTGGTTTAGCTGAATTAACTCATTGGTCCAGTTCGTAGTCGGAGGGTCCTGGGCGATCGAGGGAAATATTCATTGTATTCTCTATAAAGGAACTCTAATAATGTCATGATGGTCCCATTTGGAAAGAGCCCACCCACTAACAATTTCTTAGAGAAGGCCCTATGTACGCACATCAAAAGCATCATGTGATGTTTACCAGAAACATTATGTTTTCGATGTTCCTCAACTGCCCCCGTAGAGATTATACCCAGACTACGGACGTGAAGTGTCTTTATTTTATAGGTTTTTATGTTTCCGATAAAGTTCATGTGCCCAGATACCCAACAGTGCTTTTTTAATGTACTTATGATACCATATGTGTGCATGTTGTAGACATCAAGTTTAATATACTCATAATAAAGGCCCTAAGTTACACCCGAATGTTAAATAGATAAGTCTTTCTTACTTTAAGTCTAATCACTTGTCAGGGATGAACTTTGTTAAAATATATTCATGACTGACATATGAATTCAGGGACCAAACAGACGCAAACTTGAAGATTTCTAAATGTTATGGACCTCACCCTGGACCCCAACAAGGGCCCTAAGGCGGCCCCTGGATCCCAAACTATTAAGGTTTTGCGCCAAGGTGCTGCGCGAACACTTCAGTATTATCCTATTCAGTCATTTATCCCCCCCCCCCCACACTTTTCAATTGGGAATTGCGCCCCTGCTACCATGCGATAACTAAAATATTTCAACTTTACAATTACTGATCTTGTAAAACAACTAGTTGATTGCTTGTACTCCTAATTCATTGATAATTCAAACCCAACGATTTCACTTCAATTTCAAGAAGAACAAATATCTTGCACTTTGGATTCCAAAATTGTGTTGAACAGTTACTGATATGTCGATGCCATTTAAGGTCTCATTTAAAAATATTAAAATAATGTTAATGCTGAGTTTCACGTCAGACACAGAACATCAAATAGGAAAAGGACGAACGGTCTTAGTTACAATGGTTTATTTACCACCACAACACCAACACTAACATTAGCAACTACTTATTTGTAACACTATTATGTAAACTTAAACAGATGAAACTATATCAAAATGTTATCATGAAACTATAGGATTTGGTAATCTCATTCCATTTACAAATATTTATTAGACTCAACTCCGTCTGTATATCTAATTTAAGAACTCTTATCCACTTTGATTAGAAATGTCCAATTTCCTGTCGTACATTGTAACTTTTATCGGATAAACAAAAAGCATGGAAGAACCTTAACCAAAGAAAAATAACCAGCAACATTTACCAACGTAAAGAAAACTTGCCAGCGTTTTACAAAAGGACGATAAGTAAATCATGGCCCCATAGAATATGTTTTTTTTTCAGTTGAAGTTGAAGTAAGAAGTTATCTGTCATGATATCATATCACTCTTTTGACATGGATTCAGCCCATTTCAACGAAAGATGTCGATATCGATATTGCATCTTCTAACTGTAATTAACAGTGACAGCCGATTCGAAATTTATGTTTGAAAACTGAAGAAACTAAGAGTTAAAGAACCAAATTTGTCACCCATGGACACCATAATTACATTTGCACAGGGAAACATGAATCCGTGACTTGATAAAAATCTACAACAACACTTTCTCACTTTTGCGAGTTTAATGTATTAATGCGGTTGTTGTGAGCTCGAATACGGTACGTCCCACATCTTTGGAGAAACATTGATTGATCCGTACTTTTACATACAATCGTTAATTAGCAGTTGACCAATTTATCCCCAGCGACTGGTGTTGCAAGGTTGTTATACCGCCCATGCCGTCCAGAGTGTATGCCTACATTAATTGATCAAATAAGTTTATTGCTATCTGAACTTTGTAGTACAAAAGATAGTCCCAGCATCTGCATTTACGCTATGTATAGAGAAAAATAGCAATGTGGAGAAAATAACCGCAAAATAAAATGGAGAGGAGTGTTCGTAGAAAGTTTACAAAATAATTTAGCAGTTTAAAGGGCTCTTTCGGTGACAGACAATGTACTACTACCGTAAAGAGGCAAGTATTCCAAATGGATAGTTTTAACCCTGATAACGATCTTGTCCCTTACTTAAGACATGCTAATTGCATGGCAAATATTGGACAAGCTAAGTCGTTGCTTACTTCTTTGAAGAAGCGGATCACAGTAAACTTCTTGTTTGTGTTTCCTTCAAATGTAATTCCTTTGGTACTAATTTCTGCTTAGCTGTAAATGTTCTTTGTCATTAGAATTTCGTTAAAATGCAACAAGTATTATTTGCCTATATGCGGATAAACAATACAAAAATATTAGAAAAAAAAACAACCCCTTTAACATGTGCTATGCTGTACCATGTAGATGAACGTGTGATCATAGTATAATTATAGAATATAACTAACAGCCTGGTTACGTAATTAGATCTTCACACATGATGATTCTGTGTACACCATGTTGTCATTGTTGCTTGTGGGATGCTCAGTTTCACATGAGTAGTTACAGTATAGTATCAATCAAAGTTATATTTTATCCTCAGATTATCCAACGGTTAATTAGCTAGTGTGAGGAAGAGAATGATGAACCAATGTTAGATAATTTAACCTTAATTATAGTGAAAAGGAGTGCCAATAACTTTCACAAAGTGTAACACCTACTGACTTAAACTCGCTATTCTTGAGTAAACAGGTAAAAATTAAAATGATGATAGTTTTCGTTTGATTGCTCGGTGATTGGTCGATCGTTCATTTAATTACTCGATTAAAACCATTCACTTATATTACAACATGTGACAGAACAAACTATGCTCTAGCTTCCTGGTGACTTAATAGTATTTGTTCTTCTAAACTTGTTGTTATAACTTGTTGTTATAACGGTCTATTAAGTTGCCGATGTGCATAATACGATACTATTATTTATTTTACTTGATAGAACTTTGTACTCATTTATCTGCAAGGTGCCTATATGTGTCAAACTCTATTGAGCCTCAACCAGTTGAAAGCCCTTAACAATGTGTAGTCTTGATTCAGCAAACTTCATCCAGTCAGTGATAGAATAATAAATACCCTCATGAGCCCTAAGGCATCATACATTCGTTACGTTGCGCATGAGGCCCAACCCGAAAATAGAGTGAATACAACCAGTTGCAAATAACTACACATCCTTCTTCTCTTCAATCATGGGCTGGTTCACTTGGTTCAATTGAAAAAGACCCTTTATAAATATCGTCAATGCCGCATCTGTAAGCACTTTAGCATACTTTATCCTGATCTCCTTTTGTCGATCATATAGCCATCTGTCCACGTAGTTCTTATCATCTGGCTTTTCCGGGATACACATAAAGTCGGTTCTTACGTTTGGGACCATGGCAAAAAATGCTTTGCAGCTGCGCGTGATCTCTATTGCTTTACTCCTCATCCTTCGGAAATGCATTTTCTTTTTCTTTGTTATCGCCTGCTCCCCTTTCCTTTGAAAAGACATGATATCTTGTTCAACAACGCTGAAGAAGCTTGTCGCAACTTGAATTACATTAACGAAATGAGATAAGGCTGGAATCATAGTTTCGCTCATCAACATGACAGCTGATTCAGTGATGTCGCATTTCTTGCCCTTTGCCACTGCTTTAGCTAAGTCACTGTTTGCACTCAGGTGCATAAGACCAGAAACAATTGGAGTCAATGTTGGAATTGGAATATAAAGGAGAAACAACGCATACATTGTTTTCTTCTCAGCAGATTCTTCCAATTTCTTTTTGATTTCTTTGTACGTTTCGGTGAGGCTCTCAAGTTCAGACATAAGTACTTTGGCTTCATCCTGCCTTCTTTTGAGTGGAATCAGGATATGCTCGTGCATTGCAGCGACCTCCGAGCAGTACTGTTTGTGTTCTTGTACGTCCTTAAGAATGTCATCAAGATTTTGTCTCCACTCGTCTAGGGTTAGTTCCGTGTAGTACTGAAAAAAATCCTCGACTAAACTCATTACATGAGCAGAAACAGGCAAAACTATCTTTGCATACACTAAGGCATCTTTCCTCGTGCCATCGCGCAGTTTGTTCATTTTTCTCTCTGTGATTGATGAAGACCCTAACGCATTGTCCCAATAGAGTGATCTCAAGCAAAGAGAAAATGCTCGCATGCTTAACGGAAGTCCCTGCAGATCAGTTGCGAAAGTGTTCAGGTGCTCCTGGTAAATGAAAAATAAAGAAGATGTCTAGATACTAATGATTTTGCAACTTTCTGTTTTTTTTGGGGGGGGGGGGTTGTTAATACCTTAATATGCACGTTTTAAACGTGGCCGCACTAAGTGAGTATCTAAGCAGGATTGATTGAAATTTCCATAAGTATTACATGTAGTTCTTAACATTGATAGATAATCGTGTACTAGACACAAAGAAGCGGCAATGTTGCTCTAATTGAGAAATTATTTATCTCGCGCTATTTATCGGCACTGCCAGTTGAACTTTTGGCGCATTGTTTGTATACCGAATAAAGTTAACGCTTAATGTGTGATGTATACCCGTATAAAGCAACACTGCAGCGCTAAAGCTAATAAAGAGGACGTCGCCTGGCAAAAAACAGACGATACATGATGTGAGTACGTAAGGAAATGTATACGGGACAGTACTATAAAGACTAACACACATAACGAGGTAATACAAAAGAAGTTACCATTTATTCGAGACACACTTATACTGAGGGCGTTGTGGTTAAGGCAGTGGACTTGTGATCTAAGGATTACAGGTTCGAGTCCTGGCCAGATCATTGCGTTGTGTCCTTGGGCAAGGCGCTTTATCTCCATTGCCTCTCTTCACCCAGGTGTATAAATGGGGGGTAACTTGTAAATATAGTTGCGTGCGCCGGTTTGTGGCTGCACCCTATGGAAAGTCCCCGGGGACACGTGGTTGTGGTGCACTGTGGTGCCCCAGGAGAGATTGATTGAATTGTGCACACTTTTGTGTGTAGATGTGACAAGTTATCAATGCCCAGGGTTAAGTTGTAGAGTCGTGTGAGAAGGCCTTGGCCCTGAAACAAGACTGTTAACCTAATAATTATAATATGATAATAACTTACAGTCCAAAACAATAACCAAAATTATCAAAGTTTACTGTTTTGTAATTTTGTTTAAATGAAAAGGACAATTTGAGGTTGAGGTCACGGGTTCATTTTCCTGCTAAGACCACTTATTTAACGCTATTGATCTTCATTGGGGATGGTACTGGTCAAATATAATCATACTCATATGGAAGGAAAGAGTATGGGGTATCAATTGTTATAAAAGTTGTTAGCCTAGAACTGGCGTGGCGACAACACGGAGGTTGTTGATTTCGTTATATAGACATCGGAATATTTTGATGAAAATCATATCTTCGAGATCAACACTTTTCTAAGATACTGTGTCTAAATTTTGATATTTAACATCACAATTTTGACGAGCAATGTCATCGATTTCCGACATGAAACAAATGAAATTTTGATATGATTAGTCGGAATTTCGAGATGTAATGATGCCCTGATCTCTCGAATGAGATTTTGGAACTATTTTTTCGAGAACATCATGACTGTCCGGACAAAAACGTAATATTTTCCTAACGACCGCCGCTTTGGCCCTACGGAAAATTACTACAGTCACTTTAGATACTAGATCTCCCTCATACAAAAGTTGTCTGGGCTACTCCGTTTCATGTGTACTTTTTACCACAATACAGAACAGCCAATCAGAATGCAAAAATGCATACATGTTTCAATGACTGCATTACGATAGACTTCTGCTTGTTCACCAGAAATAGCTCTTATAATGTGAATGTCCTGATTTCTGCCATGATATATCACTTTAAAAGGTTTTAAGAGATTAAGTGCTGGTGACCAAGATGACATTTGACCTCCACCAAAAACAATTGAGTTATTGTATTAAATATAACGCGTCTGCATGCTAAGTAAGAAAAATATCCATGCTTCCCAACTTGAGATATCTTGTTAACAAGATTTTCAATATTTGACCTCTGGTGACATCAGATGACCTTTGACATCCACTAAAGAAAAGAGAGCTCTACTACTCAATATAACACATCCACATGATAAGTATGAGAAGCATCCATGCTTCATATCTTGAGATATAGTGTTTACAATGTTTTCAGTGTTTGACATCAGATGACCTTTGACCTCCACCAAAAACGAAGAAATTGTTTACTAAATATGATGTATCCACATGCCAAGTATAAAAAGTGTTCATATTTGCTATCGTGTGATATTGTATTTACACAGTTTTCAGCGTTTGACCTCTGGTGACCACAGATGACCTTTGACTCCCACCAAAAAGTCAAATTCTCTTGATCACTATAATGCATCAGCGTACCAAGTATGAAAAGTAATCGTGCTTCCTAACTTGAGATATCGTGTTTACAAGATTTTCAATTTGTTACCTGTGCTGACCTCAGATGACCTTAGACCTCCACGAAAAAATACTGTTCTTCCTCTCAATGTGACCTATCATCATACCTAGCATGAAAAGTATCCATGATTCCTATCTTGTGATATCAAGACAAAGTTTTCAGTTTTGACTTCTGGTGATCTCAGATAGCCTTTGATTTCCACAAAGACGATAGAGTTCTTTCTCTCAATATGATGCATCAACAAATGAAGAAGGAAAAGTATCCATGTTTCCTTCCTTGAGATATCGTGTTTACAAGCTGGGCGTAACACATAAACACACACATACATACACACACTCCAACGTGACTGCATTGGTTACGATTATCATCGAAACCAAAAAGGAATTAAACTTTTTTTCAACTTTATTTTCCCCTTCAAAACATCCTTCTAAGCACTTTAACTTTATTTTTAAACGTCAATAGTGTAAGCTGTTACATTGGAGTATCTGTTATGGTCATCGATGTTAATGGTTGTCCTCTCTATGGGATGTAGGCTACATGTTCGCTTTAACTACACCAAACAACGTTACCTGATATCAATGCTATCTATACCTGACTGTACTATTTTTAATGCACATGCATACTGCACATGCGCATTCGAAACTCTGAACTGGTTTATTGAATCGCTAACTATACCATAGAACCACACAATCATAAAGTAAAATGTACAAAGTACTACTTTAAATAATGACGCTGCTCAAATAAATCAAAGGTTAAGGAAAAGAAGAATTGACTATTTCATCTCGAACTAAATTTCTCTCAAGTTTCACTATTTTATTTCAACATTCCGACTGTTTTTCCGAAGTTGCGGCTTTTCTATCGACAGTTTGCCTGGCACTTTTTTATACTACTGAACCAGCTGGATGATCCCGCTCTGCTGTGAGGAGTGCATTTCTTTTTGAAAAAGGCGGGAGGCAGATTTATTCTCTTGTCCCCTAACCCCCATACCAACTTAAAACTATGTGGGAGCTGTTCCTGTGGCCCTGGTTCATACGTCTGTGTAATGCTGTGCTAATAGTCACCGATTTTCTCGTTATTTAACAACATATTTGTAATAAAGATAACAGGCACTAACCATGTCCACCTCTTGAGAATCATCTTCATCTTCAGTAGCAGGTAGAGATGTATTTACCTCTCTATAAAGAAGCAAAAAAATATGACATCATCCAAATCAGACACCTGAAGCAAAACGTTGGATCTTCAGGATGATGCTAAGGGCAAACTGTTTGATAGTATGTGTTTTTTTTTCTTCTATACAACACTAGTGCACGTTAAAATCACAACGCCAGTTGGCTTAGTGACTCCTTGTCCCATTTTCTATTTCAATATTAAACAGTAACACTCCGAACAAGATTTGTAAGTGTTGACCATTTCTGACTTCAAATGATCAGCAAGCTGGTTCTTTACCAAATGCGAACCTAACCTATTTAAGTACAAAGTACTTCCAAGGAATACTTTTGCGATTATCATGTCTACAATTTTCAAAACTTTGAACTATGTTAACCTCCAATGACCGTTGACTTCCACGAATTCCAATATCATCCTTGTGCTCATCAAGGATGAACTTCAAGGGAGATGTACTTTTGAGTAACCGTGTTTAACGAGTTTTCAGACTCGGACATATGTTGACTTCAAATGACCTTTCACATTCACAGAAAAGAATTTGACTTGTGCTAGCTAAATCTCAACGTTAATCTTTTGTAAGTTCTACTTACTTAATTAACTTATAACACGCAAGATTAGCCAGTAAAGTTACAACGAGTACAACCACGACGACAACCAAGATGTTGAGAACAGTTAATGCAGGGACAGGGTCATCTGTGTAAAACAACAAGGACATCAGAGCAATGATTAGAAAATATTGCAAAACCATGTAAGGAAGTAAGAGATACCTTTCAAAGTTAAGCATAACAACACCCAACTAATGATCCTTTTTTCTTGATCACTTCATTGCCTTGGTTTAAATCAAAAACGTAATTTGTTACTGACAACTTACCTTCTTTGACATAGGCAAGATTAGCTTGACCGGACGGAAAACGGATAATTTCGAGCCAACCAGTTCCATTCATAGTTAATGCTCAGTCATATGACATTACTTTATTAAAACTATTCAGGAAAATACTCTAACACTCTAATCACAAATCACAGGATAGTGAGAATTAGACAATAAAGATACCGATTTCTATGGAAGGAAAATTCTCGCGAGCATACCTTTGCACTGTACCAGACTTGCTCCCATTAACAGTAATAACAGGGTAATCAGTTCCATAATTCCTTTCTGTAAGGAAAATGTTTATTATTAGTTAATGGTATCATAAAAGGTCATCAGTATTGCACCCAAATATGCTAGAAAATAAAGTATGTGTGAAATCTAATTATTATTTGCTTAACTATACTTCTACTCCCTACACTTGTTTCCGTTGGCATTTATGCAAATGTGTTTTACTTCAGTTTTTTTGTTATAATTAATTACGTAACTGTTTGGTATTTAACATGTATATAAAGTTTGCACGTGGAATTAGACAAGGAGTTGGATTTACGTTATTGCTGTGTTCAGTTTACTTGTCTGATACCTATTTATTCACCTGACTACACGACAGTATGGATACCAATGTTGAAAATTCAAGATGCATTTTACTCCCATCCTCGAATCAGTTTACCTTAGTGAGACACGCCATTGTTTAATTGGACATTTTTCAATATCTGAAAATCATTTGGAGACTTTTTTATATTACAAATGAACAATGTAACTGTACCGTTATGTAAGAAATACATTTCATGTTGCACTTTTTATTAAAGTCACCACATGGCCACGAAAACATAACAACTTGATTCACTTTCATTTCAAGTTCTCTTAAAATGCCTCCCCGGCGGTTCAAAATCATGTCTCCGAGAGGGACCCTCCCTCTGTCCCTCCGGCTAAAATGACCTCCTAAGATATAAGGTTTGAGAGGAGTATTGATTGTTGTGTCTGGAGGTCGTGTGCCTTAAGGATAAAGATCGAGGCAAATATTTTTTCGGGGTGTCGTAATGATTCATCGTATACTTTATTGACAAAAAACAGAACAGACAGACGAGTGATTTGAATACATTTAATTATATTTTGTACAGGGTCATCCATGTAGTATAAAAGCACAAACAGCAATATTTCGTGATTTTAGGTTAGACTTTACAACTCTAAAGTTTTGTAGAAAGACCATCTCATCTTGACACACTTTTCTTTTGATATATAAGTAGGACAGCGCCGTTTTTAGCTTCGATGAAATCGTAGCCTTTGTAGTCGTGCAGGCGGATGCACTTGTTTGTATTCTTACCGAGGACTTGAACAAAAAATTCCAGGTCCTCGGATGTGATTTCTAAAGAATCACTTCGAAAGTATTCTATTGTTATGGGGTATTGCTAAGATAAGGATAAGTGAATTTGAACAATGGAAAAAACAATGGGGTCATCGGTCTGAATGTAAAACACACCTGTATGAGTGTGTGTGTGAAACCTTGCTGGTAAACACTAGGGGTCAAATTGTGAAAACCTATAAACACAATATCTCAAAAGGGAATCTTGGACCAATCTCATATTTAGTATGTAGTTGTGAAACGTTAAGTACAAGAAGACTATTGTTTTCTGTGGAGGTCAAAGGTTATTTGGGGTCACTAGTGGTCAAATTGTGAAAACCTTGTAAACACGATATCTCAAGAAGGGAAGCTTGGAACAATCTCATATTTAATATGTGGTTGTGACACGTTAAGTTTAAGAAGCCTATTGTTTTTTGTGGAGGTCAAAGGTCATTTGGGGTCACTAGTGTTCAAATTGTATGCAAAAAGGTGTACTCTTTGTATATACAGCTTTGCTATTGCTATTTCGCAATTGTCGAGATTCAGGGTCAATTAAAAGCTTCAGCACCACTCTGCAGCTATGAGACAAGATAAATCATTGGGAAAATATACGAAGTCGCGCTAATCACCCGAATAGCGGTTCAGAGTAGCAGTGATCGAGGTAAAGTGTAGGCGTGGGAGTCGCGCACACTTAGCCACTGTATAGTACATGCCTAGTATTTGAGGAGCCCTAATGTAACAGAAGCTAAGCTATCTTCGTAGGTATTTTGCAGATGTTTTATTATTTTTTTGAGACACTAGGGATCTGTATTGGGTCCGACATTGTTTAGTTTATACATGGGGCCCCTTGGTGATATCATGCGCCGACACCAACTTACTTACATATGTTGTCATATATAAGAAGTTGGATGTTAGCAAACAAATTAAAACTCAATGATAGTAAGACAGAAGTGATACATATATTGTCTCGGTTTAGGCCAACACATACCATTTCCCATGTCTCCGTCGGTGACACCAGTATCAACTATACAGTGATCATCTCCGCAATCTTGTGTCATTTTTGATAATCACATGACAATGGTTCGACATATTCAACACGTTTGCCGAAGCGTCATGTCTACTAGTATCCGGTACATTGGTCACAACAGAAAGTACCTCGACAGAGATTTATGTATAAAGCTTGTCCATGCATTCGTTACGTCGAAGCTCGACTACTGTAATAGTATTCTGTATAGATTAACAGGCTGTAAAATTGACCGGCTGCAACGCGTACTAAACACCGCCGCACGTCTCGTTACTAGAACTCGGAAGTATGATCACATTACCCTTACCATGGTCGAATTCCACTGGCTTCCGATACGTGAACGAATCAACTATAAACTACTTCTAATGGTGTTCAAATGTATGCACAATGTAGGACCAAGCTACCTCACAAACTTGTTTCAGCTCCGACCATCATCCACACGCTCACTTCGCTCTAATTTATCGCTGATGTTACTCATCCCTAGAGTAAAAACACAGACTTACGGCTTGAGAACTTTCGCTTCCAGCGCACCTTGCCGGTGAACGCACAAATTTGACCCTAACCCCCAAATCTCTGATATAGTTTTTTTCTCTGCTGAATATTTCTCTTTCGGATGTATATAATGAGATCTAGGGTGGTGTGGACCTGTAACCCTTGAGCATTTTTAAATATTCAAATTGGCGTCCAAGATGGCCGCCATAAAGTGCGAAAAATACAAAATAACATTACTTCAAAGTTTTTTGCCACAGATCAATAATTGTTTGGTCTAGTCATATGTTTTTGGGTCCAACAATTTTGATGAAAATGGTTTTAGAGCAAATAGATTTACCGTTTCTATGGCAACTATCAATATGGCTACCATTTAGTCAGTAAAAGCCAGAAAAAATGGCAAAACTGTCTTATTTTTTTTCAGAAAATGTTGGAAAAACATTTATTATTTCTTAGGAACATGCTAATGATCCTAAGGTATAATGGAATAAGGTTTGACGAGTAACAATTTCTTGTTGCCATGGTAACCATTTAAAAAGACAATGCTGATGTTTAAATGTTTAAGGTAAGATTACACAAGCCGTTTATATTTGGTCGCAGTAAAAAAAATTCCTCAAGGACGGGTAGCATACAATGCACCACGTCTCAGGTTTGTTCAATGGCATATGGTCTGATATGGCCATTGAAACTACCGTCATGCAATATGGACATGGGCGCAGAGGTATAGTGGGCATCACCTTGAACCCGAAACCCTGAAAACCTGGGCATACAGTCTGCATACATGCAATGTAGTTATAAATGACTTGGACCAAATGAGGGACAGGGACGGTCCCCCTGCACAGACCCAGCACAAGGAAGAGATGCCAGCCAGAATAAAAGCCGATGCCCAGGACAGGAATACACTGCATGATAAATTAGAACTCAGCGTTGATCCACTTGATCCAGAGCAGCACCAAGAAAAACCAAATGAAGACATTCGAGAAAAGCTGGCCTGGTGGCTTTCATGATACCATAACCAAGACACGATGGCAGTCACCCGGAAACACCTCAAAGTAGGTCAGCTCAAAGTTTTTGACACGGAGACTATCTATGCTAGAGCCATGGGACTTCAGTCTGGCCCCCGTAGCCTAGATGCCAACAGCATCATGGCTCATGAACTTTCACCGTATCCTACTTCAATGTTTGATGCAGATGGCCAGATGCTTGAAGCCAAAACTAAGGCCAGCATCAAGAATGCCATGAAAGTGGATGTGTCAAGTAGAAATGCTGAAACGGGAGTAGAGGCATCATTCCTGGATGGTTGTGCTATACTATGGGTTGTACCATGGCCGACATCAGGCACACTGCAAGACTATCTCGACCGATTCCGCAGCTATATACAGGGACGCATGAAGAAGACTGACGTATATCTTGTGTTTGACAGGTGAGTCACTTCAAAACCATATACATCATCGACACAGTGATGTTCATTAAGAACAGATACAAACATCCCGAATCACACAAACTGACATGCATGTACAATTTTTCGTATTAATTCATTACATCCATCTGCAAAAAAATGTGATCATTTCACCTAAGTCCGCACTCTGTCGTAAATGAGACAAATTAAAGGGGAGTGTAACTTCAGGCTGCAAATAATTCTTTTCAAACATATCTGCAACTTACCACAACCATACAATTCTGTACTTTCATATACAAAACAGACAACACAAAGGACAGCACAAGGCAAGGACGGGACAATGGAGCAGGCAGGGAGTATACTCTGCGATGCACCACGCGTCTGCCACCACAGAAGGTTATGCTG
>KN885623.1:78808-92344 GCA_000934455.1 Apostichopus parvimensis | reverse complement strand
TGGCAAATTGAACCAGGTATATCAGAAGGAATATATTCCGTAGAAGTGACTACGATTCCGGCTGCGATTTTATTTTGTATTTTGTTTTTCTTTGTAGTCAAAAATAGAGGTCTGGAATTTCCCATATAGGTCAGGTGGGAAAGATATCAATGGTTTTTTTTTCTTTTACGTTACAAATCTATACCGGGTGGCGTGATTAAATTCGCCAAAATCTGTTCAATTAATTTCAGTCATGTTTGCAATCAAGGTTGTTTTACATTCTTGCCAATAATATGTTAAAACAATTTTGTCTGAGTTAAAGTATAAAAAAGGTTGGACAAATAGTAATGACGTGTCGCTCATTGGAAGATACTCGTGTTGTGTAAACAAATCAATGAACCAGACACCAAACGATACAAGCCTAACTACTTCCTTTGTTGAACCATGGTTGAACACACTATGTAGGAAATTCAACATGACCGTAATATGTACAAGGACACTTACGTGTTCAAGTGTGCTCAGTGTGGTAAAATGCTTTCATGGTAGCGGTAATGCGTAGGCTTGTAGCCAGCCTCAGTTCGTGGTGTTAGGGGGACAGTTGAAGCCAAATTGTTCTCCCTATTTTAAGAGTCAGAAAATTTACAGACTCCTAATGCATTCCTTGTATCAGCACGAACAAATAGATCCCTAGCTCTCTTTTTGGTACTAATCTGCAGTTAATAGTCTCACCATCACGACGATTTATGTTTTTCTTAGCCAAATTTTGATCCATTCGCAGAGAACGTGTGAATTCCAAATTCACACAATAACTGAAACTGCATTTGCCTGCAACTACGCAGTATTAGTGTAGTGCGGGTGAAGTGCTTGCAGTATTAGGATTAACTTTTTGTTGCTCAACAAGTGGTGTTATTGTTTGGGGTGAACAACACACCAGGGACGTGTCTTACTATCTAAATTAACACAGCCTTGGCTTCACTTAAAATCCCCGGCAAAGTCGGGTCATATCGCTATAGTACAGGTATGTAGTCACGTGCGCTGATATGGCCTATGTCCGTGACGTGTCTTATGCATAATTGAGAGAATGGGGTCCCTATATGCAAGCTTTTCTCATTGGCTTTCGTCGAGGACTACAAAACACTTTTCTGGTATTTAGGCCGCTTTACACTGTACAGTACATGCATTTGTGTACATTGACAAATTCGTCCTTCTGTCTGTTGTTTGAGTTTACGTTCCTTAAAACGACTTAAGTGTGTCGAAACACGTCGTTATGTATAGGCACTTCATTCACCTGTTTCTACGTAATTTATGGAAACGTCGTGACATCGATGCTTATTATTACCCTAGTCTACACCGGTGTCCATATGAGCATTTCAAAGGTAGAAAATGCGAATAAATGACTACAATTATATCTTGCATTATTGGAAATAAGAAAATAGATGGTAAAACTTTGCCTGATTCCATTCATGGTAGAACTAACGAGAGGATGGGAAGGTAAGATCTATTACTGGATATCCTCTCTGCAAGTAGTATTTGACATAGACGATTATCTTAAAATATATATATAGGCTAATCTAGAACTTGGCAAGACAATGTTACCTGACTATATAAAGAAGACAAAGCAGAGAACTGTTTACTGATATAAGCAGCAGGATTGCAATGAACAATGTACCAAACAAATGGCATAATGGACTCAAAATGAATGTTACTAATGAGTCTATCACAGATTATCACACTGTAATGTATCCTAAGATATAGAGTACAGTAGGCCTATACATGATAACTAATCAGCTATCATTTAAATATACCGGTGAGGATTGAATATTTAAAACAGCAGAACAAATAATATTTATATCATCTGCTAACGGCATCCAAGTTCCTTGCAAAATATTAATGTTTTTATGATTGCCTTTTTATTCTAGCCTTTGCAACTTAGGATAACGTTAAACTGCAGTAGGTCCTACCACAGACCTTGGCAAGTAGGTAAATTTCTAAAAGCAAATGTATAAAGTTGATAAGGAATTGAAAGTTGGTACTATAGGCTTACGACTATGGGTGACTAGATGTTAATACTTGACATCCGTTCTATGAATTTATCTGACTCAACATATTCATTGTCACGAAACTATCTGACAATGATATGACGTATGATGCTGTAAAGTTTCGTTATCTTGTCAGCAATAGAAAAGGGTTTAAGATGATTGTTCTAACTTATCAAAACTACATGATTTTTTGAATCATTCTGACATGTTTGGTAGTCATATACGGCAATGACTACCTTAAATTAATGGTCGCGCCCCTGCTTGTCAGTATCTTAACGTGTTGTCAAGATGGAAAAAGTCTGTTTCAGTTGTATACGGTTGTTCCATTCTTGATTTCAAACATTGTATAGATAGGTATCCGGACTATAGGCACTCAAAATACTGTACATATGCAATTGCACTGCACATCACTGTACTTCTTATTCAGTAAGGAACATCAACTTTCCGGAGCCTGTAAAGACCCAAGTAAATATCTGTGTGTTTCAGATCAGTTGAGGTCTTCAATGTATTCCATGGTTTTACAGAATGAACAAAGTTGTGCTTTGTTCCGGTTTATCCGCGGCTTTGTATATTGTTGGTGGGAGGTGGTTATTTCATGTGACAAGTGAGCTTGCACTGGGTTTTCGTAGGGCAACTTAACACATGACTCATAGGTGTGTCATACAGCCAGATCATGTGTTAAGTCGCTTCAACAAAATGTACGCAATTTAGCTGTGTTATTACAATTTTCATGCATTACCCCATCACTTTATAATAATTTAGGAATTGCACTTAGGTATTGTCTTAAGAACTTCATTATGATCATGTATAAGGGCACCACTAGGTTATGTTTACCAACGGGAAGATCACATGAAGGCAAAAAGCTGTAGAGTTAGACTTGTGACTGTTAACAGTGACTTATTAGTGAACTTTGAGAAATAACTGAAAGAGATAACTACAGAAGTTTAAAATGTAATCAAACTGTTTATATTTACACTTAATATCAGAGTGAATAAACAATACATGGTAAACATGGCAGTAAAATTTTTACATGGTGAATAAACAATACATGGTAAAACTATGACAGAACAATAAAAAAATAACTATGTATTTATGCTGGTATCCTTTTAAAAGCAAGTCAGTTTTACAGGTCTATTCTCTCCTCTCTTCCGCTTCACTACTACTGCTTGGCTGGTTATGTACCAGGGAGTTACCCTGATTGTACCAATAATACATCATTTATTTATTTTGTGTTACATGTCTCAACAAATATCACTTAACAGGATCAAAGTTATATCTGATCATCGGCCAACCGACTTATTTGAAATTTTACTGTAAACAAGCAGAAAGTACTGATAACCATAAACAAACCAGCTGAATGAAGTTGATTAAAACTTCTTAGCACAAACAGCTTTTGCCTGTTTATTATAATTTTGGCAAGAAAAACAAATAAAACAAACAAACAAGAAAATCAGAAACATGGATTTCTAAAACAGTTCAGAATAGGTAACAACTGAGCTCAAATTCCTTTCACGTTGAAGGTTCTTAGTGGCAGCATAATCTTGTTCTTCTACCTTGGAAGTAACATTTTAAATGGAGTCAGGAGCTTACTGTGGATCAAGAAAAGCGTTTGACGTAAGTTACAGGAGACAAGCAAAATAATGTGAAATATAATATAGCGTTACAGACCACAAAGATATGCCTTAAGTTTAATCTCAGGTATATTGAATGAAGTCGTCACAGTGCCTTCCACTCATGTTAGCATTATAAATTGAAATAGTCCTTGCAAAGTGGTTTGTGAATCTCCAATTACCCTGACTGAAATAAGATTGAAACTATACTACCATCAATTAACATGCTAGCTATATCCTCCTTCATATCATCTTGGACCTTTTTTCCTCAAAGTAGACAACTTTTTAGTACTTTTAAGCACCACTACATCATTTCTTATTTTACATGTAGCTATTTTATTTTATGGGCTACATAAGAGAACACGATACGCTGGCCATTGATGAGTTTTTCTCAAATTTCAATTTCTGTTTATAAAATTTGTAAAATTGTATTAAGCAAACTTGTACAGTTGTGAGAGAGTTTGCATAAAATTAACCAAGTCAAAATATGAGACGGAATGCACTAATTTTATAAAACTAAAATGAGGTCCAAGTCTCACATCCACCACAAGATGAATTAAATTATTAAATTAATTTTGCCAACACTTAAAAGTAATCCTTTCAAAGCTTGAACATTTGTGTAAGGTCAAAGAAAGTCTACTCTATACAAACTCTTAATACTGCACAGTTATCTCCACTATGAATTTTTTTAACAAACTACATTTGCAAAAGTTAGAGTGTCCCTTAAAATATAATTATATTATTACATATATCAAAATGAACGTGATAAATAATACACACTCAATTGACTTGATACAAGGTAGTTTGGAAAATCAATGTAGCTGCGAGATGTTATCATACATTGATGAAATCACATCAGTTGAAATGGAAGCAGAAAATGTATGTTATATCTTCACACAACTCCTCTTTTGCCGTGATACCACAAGCCCAACCTCCTATTGTTTATACTTCTTGTTGTCTCTGTCGCACAACATAATAAGCCAAATTTCAAACCTTTTCAGAGCACTGATTAACTATTACAAAGCTTTAGCATTTGCTTCAACACTGGTTTCCATATTTCATTCAATAAATCTTTTCAATAATAGTCTCAACTGTCGTAGGTTTGCTATTATTATCGACAAGTATTATGACCTCTACAAAAGGATTCCTCTTGAAAACTCGACTTGTCCTCCAAATATTTGATGTTCTTCTTTGGGTGTCAGCAGTAAAAAAGAGAATTTATTAATAATTATTTCTGTCAAACTTTCCATTTTGTATCTCTACTCTTTACCTTTCGAACATGACAAATCAATTAAATGATTTTCCATCTAACATGATATGCCGGACAATTAAACACAAGAGCAGCTTTGAAGAAAAGTAAGCCAAGCCAATCGGATGTGCAAAACCTGTCACAAAGCAAGACAGTTCATCACTCTGATTTAAGTATTATGGCCCATGGATTCGGTACACAACTTCATGACCCCCACATGATTACTTTCATGCCCTTGCACTTCTGCTCTTAACCTGTAGACTGCCACAAGTGTCTTCATTTCTATAGCTGTCCGTTCCATGACATCAGGAAGATAACAGCTGTTAGCTAGCTTGTCACATGCTACCTGTCTCTGAACCAGATGATTTCTACGGGCAATAGCTGATTATTTAACTGTTAAGACCTTTATAATTTCACTGAGGCTATTTTAAATAAGGTTGTGGAAACCTTCAGGAACTTTCTTCTCCAGTACAAACCTAAGCAAAAGCTCCTGCTGCATACCAATAATCATTGTTTACAATAATGGGTTCAATTTCTCACAATAAACTGAGATTTGTCTAATGAGTCCCAAAATATAGAACCCAGTCTTGAAGTGGACTTTCTCTTGCGAGGAAACTTAATATTGATTACCTGAAGAAACCAGTCTGTTGTGGCTTTTCCTGATGGTTTCTTTCAGTTGAAGACTGCCTGGTCCGAGATCGTGTTTTAGGTAACTCATATCCACTGTTAACTGGAATTCCTGGACTAGCATTCACAGGGTCTGGCAATGACAAATGTGCTACCTCTCTTCTACCTAAGGGACTGTGAGAAGTCTCTGCATTGGAATATTCTGTGCAATATAAATGAAATAACCATATAACACCAACATGTTATGTTCTCATTGTGGATGGAACAACAGGCAATATTGTGGCAACAAGTAAAACATCATGTATCATCCCAAAGAAAATGCCAAGTGTTTTCCATATTTATTTATCAGTCAGCAATATTGATGAAATAAACATCGCAATGTATTGATCTCACTCCCAATAAAAATGACATATGATTCATGTTAATTATGAATTCCATCTTTGAAAAGTTGAATCGCTAAAATGGAAGGTGAAAAATAACAGCAGGCTCCACAAAACATGAATCTACTCTTTACAAATGGTGAAGGAGGTGAGATTTCTCGGTCCAAACCCAACATGGACAATGGAATAAACCAAAAGGCCACTTGCTACCTTTTATTCAAAAAGTGTATGTCCACACAAAAAAAAATCCTCTTAAAAATTGTTACAATTGTTAGAAAGTAGACCAGAACCTACCGCTTGAAGTAACTGAACTGGAATATCCCCTTCTCCTCAGTTCATATTGATGACCTGTCCTCACAGGTTTCATGAAGGGTGGAGTCTGCCAGAAATCAAAGAGAGAGTTAATTGCTTTAAATCACTATAGATAGAAAAATCATGTGAGTAGATATAGAATGCAGCCTGGCCTGGCATTTTAATCTTATCAGCACTCCTTTCAGAGACAAGATAACATAATTTTTTCACAACACAAAGTTAAACAAAAGACAGACAGAATTGTTTGTTTTTTAAGAAGCAATAGAAGCTGGCTTATAAGAGGACAATTAGCAAGAGAAACTTGTCTCTGCTAGAATCTTGTCAGGCCATCCAATGATTTTGCAGAAATCAAAAGGTACAAAGGGTATGGACTAAGCAATACCTTTGACAGATGTCATTGGTAACTTGGTTGGATAGACAATTGTTAACCAATAAAAAAAAAAACGTTTGATGCTTTTGTAATAGTAGATATTACTATGAGATTTACACTGTCTCTATTCCATTGTATTTGATAAAAAAAGTACCGGGTGTCATAAGAAAGCATGAATTACATGAAAGCTTTTAAGCACAAAGTGAAAAATGGCAGAATTTAGAAAACATACTTTGAGATACATTGGTACTATGCTGCTGTTCAATTGTATAAAAAATAATAGTAACACACAAACAGATTGCATGATAACTCACTTTTTGCTGTTTGGTCGGCAGGATTGAGTATTACCCAAGATAAGATTGAAATTGACATGTAAAAAGTATAGATTTCCGAAAAAATTTTCCACTACATCTTCATTCAACATTAAGGAATCATATTTTACAAGCACTTATCCCTTTCTAGACTTATGTATGGTACAATAGCAACACATTCAGTAACTGCCTTTATATTCAATAATTAAAAGAATACATAAAGAGCAAGGTTGCAAAATAAAACTTTCATATCAAGAGAACCCGGGACCTCACCTTTGATACAGTGGTTGAGCTATCTCCATCAGAATTTATTTGAGAAACAGTCCTTTCTACTGCCACTGTGGTAAGACAAAGAAACATGCAGCTTTATCACATGTAAAGTTTGGTATGAAATCTATGAAAAGGTCATGATTGATAGTACTTAGTAAAATAATGAGTAAATCACATTGACATTATGTCATACTGTGAAGAAGAATGACAAATTAATGTACTTAATTTAATAAAAGGTCTTAATTATGTTTCTTTTAAAGCTAATCATAAGAAACAGTAAGCTTGACCAATTTTGTATTTAAAGCAGCATTTTGAGAATTTTTTCCAGCATAATGAGTATTTCTTAAGATTGCAATTAACCAAACCAAGGCACCCTGCTAGATGAATTTTCAACAAATTAAAAGTAATTGAGTGAGTAAGTAATTAATTGGATTCAATCTTCAACATTTCTTTGGCTTGACACTTTTGATAGTTGTACGAGACACATGTAACAGAAAATGTCAAAAGTTCTAAAAATTTGACATTTGCTTTATTGCTTCCAATGAACATTTACTGAACAAACATTAGTTACTTTGTCATAGGATATTTTTTATGAAGTAAAGCCATGAAATATTGATCAATTGGAACTCAAAAAGCTGCTTGAAAACTGAAAAAAAAATCACATAACATTTCACTTTGACATATTTTCTTCTGAAACAATTTAGCAAACAACATGGTTAAAGTAAGTTTAGAAACTACTGAGATGAAAGATTGCGGGAGAAATAACAATCCGATGATACAAGATGTCAAAAACCTTTGTAAAGCAGAAAACATTTTCAAGTCGAATACTCTACCCACTACACCAAACCTTCATCCTTTAAATTCATCACTGGCAGGACAACCATACAACTGGTTCTAAAAACATGACCTTTCATGTTTACCAAACGGTCGACAGGGGATGTAGAAGAATGAACAACAACATTACTGATTCTTGTCCACTGAGAACACACTGAAAGTACATGCAGTACAACTAAATAACTGTAATGAATACTGACCCACAGAGGAAAACATTTAACAAAGCAAGAATTAATATATCTGACCATTGACAATTTGACATATACGATGCTAACATGGTAGCCAATTGGCTAAGGCGTCGGACTCGTGATCCAAGGATTGCTGGTTCGGTTCCTGCCTAGTTCATTACGTTGTGTCCTTGACCAAGATGCTTTACCTCACTTGCCTCTCTCCACCCAGGGGTTAAATGGGTACCTGTGAGGTAACTTGTCATTGGGCGCAGTATATAACTGCTGCCGACTGGAGGGATTGTGTCTGGGACAGGTTATCATTGACCAGGGGTAATATAACGTCTGTAAAGCGCTTTGAGACCTATCGCTGGTATAAAGCGCTATATAAAAGCAAATATTATTATTATTATACCTCCTTTTCTATTCTGTAGGATGCTAAAGGGTGTGTTAGCTGCAGGTTGTTGAACAGACGATGGTCTTAATTGTGTGGCTATGTCACTCAGAATCCTTTTAGCTTCCTCTGGTGAAAAATTCTCAGAATTATCTTGCTTTGGAGTTTGAGCATACTCTTTAATCAGATGCAGAAGTCCACTGGGAAACATAGGCATTGAGTTTCTGTGAAGAACAACAAAGTAAAGAGCTTGCAAGGGGTCAGGCATATCTCAATCATTCTGGTGCATACCACCAACCATATTTTGCATTCATGCATGAACACAAAAACCTTGGTATAGAACAGTATGTTACTTGTAAATTGGAGTCGCTCCATGTATTACTACAGTACTACTCTTAGTGATCTCTCTTCAGACTCCTGTTCACTTCTAAGTAAAGCTTATTACTTCATTATGGCTCCAAACTTACCTCTGCAAACTACTACATAGTATACTGGTTTTCACATACCTTGATGCTACAGATGATTGTGATATGTGTGATGACATAGGTCTTGTAACAGGTGTAGTAACAGGTGTAGTGACAACAAATTTTGGGTTCAATTTCCTTGAAGATGCCTTAAAATGTTTGGGAGCAGGCTCTGCAAACACATTCTGTGAAATAATAAGAATATTTTAATTAAAAAATTAAGCAATTCATATTGCAATTAAAAATCCAATATATATCAAAAAAAGAAAAGAAGTATCATATGAAAACAACATAAAAGTATTCTACAACCACAGCCAATACGTTATGCCACTGACATCTTTAAATTGATATGTAGGAGAGAATAATGCATTAAATAATGATGTATAGGCAACAACACTGAGACGACAAAATATCTCTGTACTTAAATAAAGACAAAGATAAACTGTCTGATTATAAATTAATCACAAATTATGCATAACTCAATTCTTAGCAAACACAAAACTACAATCCTGCTGATTCTGACAATTCTGAACAGCAGTTCTGAAAACTTTCTTAACTTCACTGCAACAGACATCCTGTACATTGTCAGTCTAGATACAAGAGATATAATTCCCTACAAGTTTACAGCCTTGACTAGCCAAAGCTTAGTTCCAACATTAATACTGCCCTTTACCAAAGCATTATGGCATAATGTGGCATCAATGTAACTTTAGCCATCTTGTTTCATCTGCACCCCAAACAACAATAATATAAGTAGCTAACAGCATGTATTGCACTGGAAATGCAATATCGGTAAATCATCATCTGCACCCCAAACAACAATAATAAGTAGCTAACAGCATGTATTGCACTGGAAATGTAATATCAGTAAAACCATAAATTCTCTTTTATAAAACCATAAATTAATAAAACCATAAATTCTCAATTAAATGATGCCTTTAACTATGGGAATTTATTCAAGAGTTTCAAATGAGTATTTCCTTAAGTACCTTTGTTGGGAGTCTCGGAATAAAAAACTATCTAATTATCTATGAATACAAAGCAAGCCTAATTACAAAATGTGTGAAACCCTCTACAAACCTTTGCTGGTGGTCTTTTCTTTCTCTTTGTACGAGAATTTGATGAAATTGTTTCTCCTTGAAGGTACCTTTGACAGGAGTCTACTGTTAGCACCAACATGTAGGGATGGGGGTTCAATCGTTCAGAGTATTGGTTGAATGTCAGAAGAGTTGATGCCTTCCATGGTTTTCTCTCTGTTAAACAAATCAAGGCACATAAATATTACTCTCAGCAGTAGCTTCACATCTAACTAGGTCCCTCCCTTGCATCACGTAAAATATATTTCAACGAAACAGTTTGCTGGAATTTTTATGTTGTTTTCATTTAAATTCAACAAGTATTACCCTGTTGGAAGATGCAATCCCCAACAATCCTATAACGTTCTGTTACAAATTAATGTTTATTGCACTACTCTAATATTTGGACAACCTGCATAATATGCTAAATTAACTTACTTGGCATGAAAACTAGGTGATCTGTCCGAAATGGATGAACTTTAGAACGTCTGGTCATAGCGATGACAGTATCCACTGCAATCTGATAGCAAAATAACAGCATTCAATACGCAATTAAAAATGGGGAACAAGACAAAAGGGGATCCATTTTCAGTGTATTTGTAAACAATCATATGATAATTTTAATTGTCATTTTATATTTAGAGATATTAAACGTTATCTGTAGAACAGCTTTTCCTTCCTCGACATGATCCTCATTTGGCAGCAATGTCTTTATTTTACTCACATTCAGTTCCTTATGAAGAGTGACATCATCACAAGAAAGATGCTCCTCCAGAAACCTTAAATCAAAAATAAAGAAAACTATTAGACTAACTTTGCTGTTTGGAAAGCAAAAAGCAGAAATATTTGAAGCAACAAAATGTTATCATTAGTTAATCCTGAGAATAACTGACATATGATTGCAATGTTACTCCATAACTAGAATACAAAAATGAAACAGTTGAAGTTTAATCATGCATTAACCTGGATCATTTTAGAAGTTTTAAAACATGATAATGGTCTGTTAGAAGCATTATCCTCTGTGTAAACTTGAATGTTCAGCTGCTGCTTATGTGTGTCTGTGGTACAGTTGCTTACTGAAGGGGGTTATAAAATCAATGTAGTCCATCCAACTAAATGGTCCTAATCTGTACCATTCATGGTCATGGCTAAACGCAGTTCCATGTTGCAGTATCAAGGGTATATAAGGAGAGTACCCTTCCAGGAAGCTTTACCAAACTTTATATTTACATATATGTTACTTGCATTATATGACAACCTACTAGTAGATTAAATTAAATGCTGCTACTTGTACTGAATGATTGCAAGTTGTCCACGAAACCTGACAAAGAAGTGAAGGGACTGATTTACAGTAAAACACATCAGGGCCACCTCCAACTTGAACACAGAACAGCTTAGAGTATTTTGTACCTTTTTGGGTCTCCACTTGACTGTACTGTTATCTTGTACACCGAAGAGCCGCATCTGATTAAACGGGTGTCTTTTCCAGGGAAATTGAAAGAGGAAAGCATTCTTATGGTAAAGAATCAACCTGTAATGAAAAGAAATATTAAGTATGTATGTATGTATGTTTGTATGTATATGTGATCTTCCCGCAAGCAGGAACTTGCGAAAGAAGCCATGGAGGCTTTTAGACTCGCAAGCTGACCGAAGCCAATCTCTCGGCACACATCCATTTAACGTCCATGTCGGGAAGTTGTTATTGAACAACACCCTTGCCAGACCACAAACATTGCTGTCGGCGGGGAATCGAACCGGGGATCTCATGACTGGGAGACGCCGGTGTTAACCACTAGGCTATACACTCCGCCTTGGATTAATGACAAAACATGGAAATGACAAAAGTTGGATTAATGACAAAACAAAACAACTTCATAATGATCAGCATCCTGCAAACATGGCTTTACATTCTTTTATAGGTCAAGATGATTATAATGTATATGTTTGCTTTCATGGTTCTAACTGTTAGATCAATATATACATTTTGTACTATACAATTGCTGAACTAAAACTAACATTTCTGTGAAAGATGACAATATTACTGATTATTTGGTGACACTTTGAAAAAAAAGTGTATTCTTCATTACAAAGCTACTGTATGTGATCTTCCTGAAGGTTAGAGAATGCAGTAGAAATCATTCTGTCATCGATTCAGTTCAGGATCAATTCCAAATTATGTGGTATATTACATTAAACAGACTCTTCCTTTGAATTTCATGGAGATATAATATTTGTTTCTGTGAATCTATTCTCAGAAAAAGCTCAGATGGTTTGAGCAATTGGAAGAATTACAGAGTGCCATGCAACTTGCCAACTTCCCCTTTTGAAACAGGGAGTTCAACAAAGTGTTATCATTTAATATTTATGGTACCGTTGGTTGGGCTGGCTACAATCTCAAGTGTTATTTTACTACTGAGCATTTTGTGAATCCTTTTTAAGAATATTGTAAGTCTGACAGCAGTTTCCTTAATGGCTCTGTTGGCTAAAATATGAAGTGGAATTTTTTAAGTAGCTTGTCATCATTTTGTACTGAAATGTGGCGCACAATAAGGCCAAATTAAGAAAACTTTCCTCCGAACAACATAAATATTCCGAATGGTAGTCAATCTTTATTGGTGGGGCCTATTGACCCGGCCGCCGGGTGAATAGCGAGCGGAGCTTATCGGCCCGGCCGCCGGGTGAATAGCGAACAGTGTGGCTTATCGACCCGGCGGCTGGGTGAATAGCGAACAGTGTGGCTTATCGACCTGGCGGCCGGGTGAATAGCAAGTGTGGCTTATCGGCCCGGCGGCCGGGTGAATAGCGAGCGGAGCTTATTGGCCCGGCCGCCGGGTGAATAGCGAACAGTGCATGCTAATCAGCCCGGCTGCCGAAATGAATGGCGCGGTGACGTGCCATTAGGCTATTTTTAGCCCGGTGGTATCCGGGAGAATAGCGATTGCGTTTGTTTGTGTGGGGGTCGATCGCCGCTGATGATCCTCAGACTGAGTAAGACTTAAATCCAGCCGTTCAAAAATCTCCAGCATAGCCTAAGTTGAGGGCTGATTATAATTTAGGCCGTGGCTATTCTTACGACTAGTCGTAACAATTATCTATAAACTATTCTTACGACATCGGCGAATTCATGCGCAGTAAAGTAAATAAAGCAACTGTGTGTGTAGTAGGGGTAACCCTAAACCTAACCCCTAATCCTATCCCTAACCCTAACTGGAAATTATTGTTACTCATGGTCGTAAAAATAGTACTCCTGGTTGTAAAATAGCAACTGCGCATGCGTAATCGGCAATTATTCTTACGACTCGTCGTAACAATAGACACTTCCTATTATTTATTTAGGTTATGCTGTGTGACTAAAATTAATGAATTTAGGCTAGTGAAGGACCTGGACATGCCTGTTGTCAAAAGTAAAAGGGCGTTGTAGCATATGGACGGCAATCCCGTGGGAGGGGGGAGG
>KN885623.1:66453-78673 GCA_000934455.1 Apostichopus parvimensis | reverse complement strand
ATAATGCCATGCTGTATGCACATTTGTTTTGCTTGCGTTTCCATCTACAGCCGGGTGAATAGCGAGCGGGGCTTAGAGGCCCGGCGGCCGGGTCAATAGCCACTACCATCTTTTTTATTGATTTGATTTTTCGATTCGCGAAACTGAACCAATGATGTAGGCCTAGACTAGTAAAGTTACGGGTTTCGCGGTAACATTATGTGTAACTTTAGGTTACCTCCTTGCCTCTGTTAAAACTTAGATTAGAACTAAGGGCCAAGCAAATGGCCAGAAGATTTATCGATTTGACATAATTTGATTGATGATTCAACAAACCGAGGTATTCGAATTCCTGGGCTTTCGTTCCAACGATGCGGTCACTTGTACTTTCATAAAACAGATTTTGTTCTGCGCGGTTTGCTTGAAATTTATGTCACTGTGCGAGGCGCGGCGGTGAAGCAGACGACGACAAATAGAAAGTGTCAGTTTTTAATTTTGTGTGACCCGGTGTAATCATAAATGGAAAAGATGAAAAAAGTTGGTATGACACTTTGCAAAATTATAACGATTTGTTTTAACAGCGTACCAAAACCTACTACAAGGAAACCTAGGTTATATTGTTATCCAAGCTGTTTACATGAAACGGCAATGTATTACCATTACAATGTTTAAGTTTTCTGGCGTCAGCTGACTGTGTGCTATTAGTCTTTCCTATTTCTGACGTAGGTCTACGTCACTGTTAACAAACGCAGTTTCATTCAAGTCGTTACGTTCATGTTCCACTTGTAGTTGTATTGTTCAGTGTTGCTTGGACTAAATGGAGAAGACTGCACGACCGTAAAATGTTAACTTCCGATATTAATATTATTATGGACTAAATATGTATTTCTATATAGTAGGCTTCTAACGTGGTGTTTACTTTGCTGGTGAATTTACTGCCGTACGAATACATCAACTTACAGAAGAGGTAACTTGTTTTTACAACTAGTCTGTAGGCCGTCAGCTGGGTTATTTACCATGCAAACCACTAAGCTAGGTTTGCCTATGTTAGCCTGCACCACAGTTATGCCAGAGAGTACAGTACGTAAGGAATTTCTGCATGAGTCGCATCCAGGCTAGTATTACTATATATAAGTAAGCGTTCATGATACTTGTGAAGCCAAAATAGGCCACGTACAGTAATTTTTTTATTTTCTGGCAGGTACATTCATGAAATATTTCCCACAGATACAGAAATTATATAGAAAATTTCAAAGCATGAACACATTAAGGGGAATTGAACTTGCTCAGTAGCATGGACACTTCCAATTCCGGACACCTAAGCCTTAAAACACCCCAAAACTATATCTTCTGGTATAAATCACCTGAAAATATACTTGATATGGTGGGAGAAGTGTGTTATATTAAGATACACGGCCAAACTTTCTTTCCTGCAAACTGTTTTCACGTTTTGTAAAAGAAGATTCTTCGTGATTGTGGAACTGGTATTTCTTTGCTAGAGTATTGCTAATTATCGGACACACAGTCCCACAGTGTGGCGCTGGTGATAAAATTGGTGGCGCAGTTGCTCTTTCAGTAATTATAACAGACTTCATAGATCTCCGTCATTTTATTGACAAATATGTAAGTATTTACTTGCACACGGGTCATTTCGTACTCTTTGGTGAAATTTGGCTCTTCCTGTAGGTTGTCATGGTGAAATCGTGCATTTCTTAGGGGTGTCCGAAATTCGCAGTGTTCCGAAATTAGCAATACTGACTATGGCTATGACTTGGGGCCTTGAACTTTTGAAGAGGACAAATCTATCTCAAATGTCCTAATATGATCAAAATTCGGTGGATGAAAATTGTGTTCTTAGCATTTTGAAATTACCAAATGTTATTTGTGATTAATACTTTTGTACTGGTCAACAAAGAAATATTGATGATGTTAAATAAAACTGCTAGGTTTGAAGATGTCTTTTCTTAATTATTACATTAATAATAATTGTTCTTTTCCTAACTGTAATTGTTCTTTTCTTTTGTTTAGAAAGCTGTTCAAGTTGTACGAAGATATCGTCAGTAACCTTAATAAGCAAACTTCATTCCAACCCAGAGATCAACACTAGCAACAATGGATGTGGATATCACTGCAGTTAATGCTTGGTGTAATTAAAATGGTAAAACTTAACTTTTCCAGTCCCTAATGAAAACAATCTGTTCGATTTTGTGGATCCTGCAGTACCTGGCCAAGCATATCTGTTTTACAGATTAGATTTATCAAACATTTGAAGATGTCTTCCAGTGACCTTACAGAACTTGACGGAGAGGAGAATCCAGCTCTTGTCAAGCTGAATATATATGATATGGTAAGTACGTATTTAAAATTGAAACTACACAATAATTCCATCCTGGGTGGTGGTTTGTTTTACAATGAGAGAAATTAATTGAACTGCACAGTAAACAAATCGTTGCAGTTTTTACAGTAGGAGAAATGTTTCATTGCAATATAATAGAAAGCACAGGTTTTTTATATATTTAATGTACAGCATGTGTTGCACAGGTCATTGCCATTTACATAAGTTGTAGCGCAACAATTGAAACGAGATCATCAGCGTGATTATCTTCTTTGTTTCTCAATTCAGTGTGAAAAATGTTTCCAACTTTCAGTAGGAGACCAGTTGTGTTAATTCTCACAATTTAGTATGAATACATGAGTGTGAAGCAGACTTATATGCAAATTGCTTTATTAAAAAATTTAATATTTAATAATCCTACTGTACCCGTGACACCCTTTGTTTGTGATAATGCAGATTTTATCTCTCTCTTTCTTTCCCCATTTTAATTCTAAAACAGTATTGGACAAATGACTATACAACAACCATAGGGATAGGTGTGTTTCATACAGGAGTGGAAATCTTTGGCCGAGGTAAGTTGAATCATTTTGTTGGTCAATACGAAACTACATCTCATGCATGCATCTGGACTGCATTCTCCCATAATACGTCTAGAAATGGAACATTTAAGATATATGGACCCTTTAAAGTTATATGATTTGTCGTTCATGGTCTGACAGAAGTGTTCTGTGGCACTTGGTGTTATACAAAACAAAGCAAACAGGAGTATATAGCACAACAGAAATGACAAATTGACAAAGAAGGCCATAATCATTTTACAAGCTACATTACAAGGGAGGGATGTACAATGTTAGGCTGGTCACACGTCTAGCTAAGTTTTGAACAATTGACTTCTCTCACTCTCCCCCTACCTTACAGTACATGGGTTCGCCAGATGCAGTTCTGTTTTTAATTTTACTTGATTGTACCTTGACTTTTTTTCATTTTATCCTACAATGGCAGGAAATAGTTTTCAAATCTTACTTCTTAATCTGTACATTAGACGTTAGTGGTTTTAAAGCTCCTTTGATTCCTCTAATGACAAATAGTTGCTGGTACGTTATGGAACAGTAAAATTACTATGCCATGGAATGCAGCTTGTGTTATGATCATTCTAGATCAGTTAGTGTACAGTAGGTATAATGTTGGTCTGTTACATTGTTAGTTGCTTGAGTAAAAACAAAAGAAACCAGCATAATTATATACAAAAGAGTACTCTCCAAGTGCCACCTGATGGGTCAGTCTTAGAAATGGAATAGCCTTTGATCAATTTTCTGGATAATTGTACCTGGAATACATAACATTGTTACTTTGTCACTGTAATTAAAAGGATGATAGGCTGTACTGTAAGTTATTTAATCTGTGTACATTCATTAAAAACTTTGTCACATAACTTGATGCAGGTTATGTGGCTAGTGCCATGTACAGTACCTACTGTATGTCTACAGTGTAAAATAACATGTCGTTTCACTGCAAACAAAAAATTACAAAAACTGGGATGTTAATAGCAAGTTGCTGTGCACAGGTCTCCATTCTTGTTTCTTGCTTGGATGAGATAGCTTTTAAAAGTAGATCTAGATGTCATGAAATATTTGTATTGTATTGGATGTTAAAGGAATAAAGGTCAACATTATTGCCCTCCTCCCCCCACCAAATATGCCTGAGATAATAATCATAAATTCACATTTATAAAAGTGCCAATATCCAGCTCTAGGAAACCCAATTCTCAATTATGCCTGTGCTCAGAGATATGCCATAGAAAATAAGTCTTGTAATGTCTTGAGTCTGTTCTTGAAAATGTTAATGTTCGATGCTGATTTGATGCGCCATGGGAGTTGGATTTATTTTTAACTTCCATTGTCGGATTTAGGTTAACTTTCAAGAAACATTCAAGGTACATTAAAATCTGCAAGTACCTATTCTTAAATGTACTTCTAATGCCACAAACTTGCTTAAAAGGGAATTCCCGACTTTCCACCTTTTATTACATTTTGGAAATTTCACCCTGAAACCAAAACATTGCCTGCATGTGCAACAGGTCATTATCCACACATTTCTTTTATTCACACATCAAATTGTCAAATTATGCACATCCATGCACTTGTCATGCTCTGTGCATGTTTGTTCAAACTTTTTATTCGTGCATTCATTTATTTCAAGCAAATGAGAATAATTTGTTTACAGAATTATCAGAGACAGAGTACAGTGTGTGCATACACTATACACAAATATATAATATTACATGAGCTTATTCTACCTTCCACGATTGGAAAAGGAGAAAACAGAAACTTGTGCATAATGTACTTTACATATTTAATTTGTTTGTACATTTTATCATTACATGCATAGAGTGTAAATGTGTTATTCATTTGTTGCAGTTGTACTTGTTGCTGGTCTTAATAACTAATTTTTGCACTGAATTAAAAAACATAGACTGCTGTTGCTTATGTTTGTTAATATCTACAGTACAGCAATTTCACATTTACTCACTAAATTATCACTGATTGGCCTCATAAACCTTGGATTCGATACTGTACAGTAGGATGTTGTTGATATTCTGCGTACAGTACCACATAGCAAGGTGACAAAATGGCCGTCCTTTTATCCTCATTTTCTGCAGACTCAGAAATATAGTTGCTGATTTTAGCCTGTCATATGAATCAACACACAGTATATATACATAGGATTAACTTTAATGCAGTAATCCTGGGGGGAAATGTCCAAAAAATTGTGCAATTAATTATTTATATATATCTCAAATTTCAATTCCATGACATATCTCTGACTTACAGTAATCTGCTTTCAGAATTGGCATCTTGCTTAATTATTATGCATGTTAGATTCCCAATTATGAAGAGACTGAAAAGCATCTTAGGGCTGAATATGTGATTATGTAAATTTCCCTAGGGATTTACCAACAAGATCTCCTTGGGTACTCATCAAGCTGGGTGCTGTCGCCGCCCATCAAGACTAAAATTTCAGAATTGTTTCAATTACAGTACTTAGTTAAATATACACCACATTGTATGTAGTACAGTACATGAAAGTGTACACAATGATAAACATGTACAGTGTGTGGTTTTTCCTGTGATGGAATACGGCTTTCAGAGAAAACATTTGTTTGTTGACCTTCATTAGTTTGATTATATGCATACTGTAAAATGACTAAAATCATATTTATTCATGCACAAAAATAGCAGGGCAGTAAAGCTACAGTAACGCATACAAATAGTGTTAATGAATATGAGCAGGCAGATTCATGAAGACAGATTTTATTTATGTACTTTAGAGTAGAGTTTCCATAGTGTTTACTGTACATGTCCGTGACAATGGTCAGGTGTCACCTTGTAGAATGTTGTTTAGTATTTTACTTGTACTGGGTGTGTTATGCACTCCCCCTCCACCTTTTCCTTTATTTTTCTTTTCTTTTTTGTTGTTTATTCTTTCTTGATGGTAACAACTACACCTTCAACTGTCTGAATGATGACTCAATATTTGATGTGGTTTTTGCCTCAAGGAACGCCCACTGTTTTTGTCTAAAATAGACACAGTCACCTTACTTCTAGTTTGAAATATGTTTCATAATTAACATTTAAGAAATGTGACCTTCCCAGTCATGATATATATAGATCACATCCAGGAGAAATACAGGAAATGTTCATGCAGTTTACGTCATTCACTTATATGCAAAGTCAGAGCATTTATTTTCCCCAAATATATTGAAGATTGTGTAATATGACCCTCCTCAATGTCTGGTACATTACTTTTTTAACTTGTAAGAATGACAAGAAGAAACTTTGGAATCATCAGGGAATTATCAGTGGTTTTTAAAAAGTGTCTGCAAATAAAATATGATAAAATGTACACTATGTAGATACTGTAGGGATAATTACTTTCAGTATGAGTAGTAATGAGAATTTCCATAAAATGTGTTCTGTATAATTAAGAACAGCATTGACTGCAGTACTCTTCTTGGCAATCTTCTTGCTTGAATACACATACTGTATACGGCATAATAATAATAATGACTGATAATAATAATAAATTATAATTAATAATAATAGTAATAATAATTAATTATAATGATAATAACAACACTAATATAGTAATAATTTAATTAATTTTAATTATTATTAATAATAATATCCATACAATATCCATTCAACTAGTGAACTTATCTTATAGAAGGCTTCTGTATTGAATATGTAAACTGTTTACAACGTATTATTCTAGCAGTGACTTGGTTTATTTCAAATTTGTCATCTGTCACTGAAGTTCTGTATACAATAAAGTGCTTCAAAGTTCTTAGGATAATGGTACAGTACTAACATTCTGGGAAGAAAAAAGGAACTTAAGTTTCCTATCAATGTGATTGTATAAGTGTGATTGTACAGAACGTGTCAGTGAGGATTCAGTATATCGATCAGTAACACTGAAAGAGATATCAAAACCTCCTCCCGACAGAGCAGGTTTCAATTTCATTAGGTAAATGTTACAGTTTTAAATTACTAATTCCTGTAGAACTGTACTTTCAAGTCATCTTAAACTGTACTTTCAAGTCATCCTCTAGGGTTACTAGCTTTGATAAACATTTTATGTTTTTTCTAGTATCCTTTATATACCATTACTGCACTGTTTTTGTATGTTCATGTATATATGAGAAATATATTAACTAACTAACTTGTGATCTGCTCCTTTACTTTCAGAGTTTGCCTACGGAGGTCATCCATATTCTATATCAGGAATATTTGAAATTGATCCCAGGGATATCGATGATTTAGGTCCTCAGTTCAGATACAAGTAAGTCAGCCTCTCCAAATAAAGACAAATGTCCAGCCTTGCCCCTCTCCCTCCCCTCCCACTCCCCAAACCCAAAATTTTCTCACTGAAAAGGTGCAACACTATTCACAGAAGTTTTTGTTTTTGTAACGTAAGTTACTGTCAAAAATTTCATTCTGTGTACATGTCATACATTCATAATGTACAGTATATATAGTAAAATATCATGTCATGTGGTGTTTGTTTGTCACTTAAGTTGTAATAAGAAACCGTGTCTGAAAATGTATTGAATTATATTGAAACTATGATGCTGTTGTTTGAATGTACAATAGCTGTACTCTTTTACATAAATTCTTAGAATGACTTTATAGCATCTCATTGTTAGAGCTCTATGTGGAGCCATTGTAGACACGGGTTGACAGTATGACTGTGCGTATTGCATTGACTGATATGACTTGCACATTGAGCAGGCATGATACCCTATATTCACAGCTGGTGGATATGCACTGTCTATAGGAGCACTAGGTAACAAGAGCTGTTTATTGTACATAACTGAGGCATGTAACACTGGACATACATGGGTGCATATATACAGATTACAGTAGGTTAACATAGCTGTTAGCTGAGTCACTCATATAAAATAGATTTCTTGATTCTGATACCAATGAAGCTGCGTATGTATGTGTTATATGCATACACCGTAAAATGGCAAAGAAACTACAGTACAGTAATGAGCTTATCTCCCATTACAACGTTTATGGTTTAAGACAATCCATTTATTCTTGATCACATATTAAGGAGTTTATCATTTCAACTTGATATGCTGGGACTTTGATCAATGCACATTATGAATGCATTCATTATTATTTAGCCCCTGGAAGAGATTCAGCTCTTCTATTAAACTACTCTTGTGTCAAGAATGCCTAGAGGAATGGCAAGTGGGGCTGTAAAATATTCACTCGCTCCAAATTTCCCCATCTATCCCTCAAGGTATAGTTTTGCACGTGTTAAATTATGCAAAGTAATAACAATGTCACGCTTCATATAAGAATTTTTATCTGTGACTATAGCATGGCAAGTTGACTTTTTCATACATAACATCAGTGTACTGTACTGTATGCTGAGAAGAACCTTGATAGGAAGTGGCACCTTGCTTCCTTATTTGGTCTCTAGTTATTAGAGTGACAAAATTTTCTCAAAAAGACGGAGTGTAAAAAATATTTAAACTGACAGATAAGCTTTTCTGTTATATAGTACAGTACTATAGAGTAGGCTACTGTATTTTGGAAGGACATGAACTGCATCTATAGTGCAGTAGCTTGTTCTATTAACAGCATAACAGTACTTGGGTTTTTATAAGATTTTTTTTCCTTTTAAGATGATCTATCAGTTTTCTTCGGTGTCTAGTAATCAATATTAGCATATTTGAGCAGATCTGTCAAGCAAATGAAAACAGCAGGTCCTATAACTTGTATAAAATTTAAGACTTTTTTTTAAGTCAAGGGAAAATGGTGTTTCATGTACATTACAAAGTTACTGTCTGTCTAGTGTAATGTGTAATACAGTTATAGTGAGTGCACCCATTGCTGTACATGTGGTTATACTGCATACAGTAATTTTTCAATTCCAGGAAGAATGAATCTCTTATAGTTGCTAAGTACTGCACATCATTCCTTAACCAGATTCATATCAATCTTAACATACTGAAGTGTAATGCATTCATCTGATGAGTACAGTAAGTACTCCTATAAAAGTAGCTCAGTTCTGGCCATCTTTAGTAATTACTGCAGGTTGCCGCCCAAGACATGGGTTTAACAGACTTTTCTTCCATGTGTTTACTATTTTTGGGACAAACAGTAGACATAAGACCTATACAGTGAAAAAAACAAATTATGAAACAAAGTTGTGAGAAACTAGAAACTGTGTAATACTGATTTTAAAAGTCTCTTTGACAACCTCACACTCATTAAATCATAAATTTCTGTATTTCAATGTACATCAACTTTTTTAACTTTTCTGAAAGTAACTGCAGTATTTTCATTTTGTAAGTACGGCGCAGCTACACTGTCACTCTCTCCCTCATGTGATCAGCACAATGTGCCATACATTCTATTTCTCACTCAAGAGATTCGGTTTATAGTACTTGCTGGTGATAAGTATTTTTAAGTCTCAACTTATATAGTAAAAACATTCTTCCTGGGATATTCTGGAACAAGGACGACTGCTAAGTTTGCGCTAATTAGTGATGTTGCTTACGGTACAGTTTACAGAAGGCTAAGGTGATTTGCTGTATGCTTGTGTTGAAAAGCGTTCCGAGAATCTGCTTGGATTAGAAACATTTTAACAAATAGTATATAGTTTTTGCTCAAGGGCACTAAGTACCAATATTTGCACATGAGGCAAAAGAAAGTTTCATCATGTTGTTCAATATTGTACTGTATATAACCCATTGTGTCTTCATTCATTGCTTCCTTCTTGTACAGATCTGTAATTTCCATCTTTCATTGCTCTTGTATTGTCTTCTCTGCAATATTCTGTGTCACATCATTCATAAATTGGATAATTATGTAGAGCTTCTATTTGTTCTATTGTTAAACATATATATTATTTTCTTCTTTTGTTCGGCTTTATTTCTTTATTCCCTTTTTTTTTCGTCCTCTTTCTTTTGGCAACCGTATCTTCAGTCTTTTTAATATTATTTTGCTTAAATTTCCTACATCCACAGGGAGACAATAGAACTAGGTGAAACAGACTTGCCAGAAGTTGATGTATCCAAAGTTGTGGAATGTCTCGGCAAGAAGTATCCCGGTGACGGCTACCACTTAATACACAAAAACTGCAATCATTTCGCAGAAGAGCTTGTGCAGGTAAGGAAAGAAGTTGAAAATTACCTATATATATTCTTTTGTTGTACTGGAATTTGACTTAAAGGTTTATAGCTCTATACAGAAAGAAAAAATTCTTGATCTGCATGTACTCCATCTTAACTGAAGATATATTCTTGGTTAAAGCATTTCAAGACAAAATTGGTGTCTTTATTCTTACTGCTTCAAAGCTTATTGCAGAAGAGCTCATTATTAGAGTGTGTGTATTAAAGCTTAACTGAAATATAAGACAAAATCATTTCCTGACTAAAAAACCTCAAAACTGTGATTTTAGGCTTCAAGGAATCCTTTCAAAGTTAATTCATTTTATTAACTGTGTATTTTCACTACTCAACAGATTGCAAGCTTATTTTTCTATTTATAGTTCTATTCTAATGCAGAAGAGCTCATTATTAGAGTATGTGTGTATTAAAGCTTAACTGAAATATAAGACAAAATCATTTCCTGACTAAAAAACCTCAAAACTGTGATTTTAGGCTTCAAGGAACCCTTTCAAAGTTAATGTATTTTTATTAAACGAGTATTTTCACTACTCAACAGATTGCAAGCTTATTTTTCTATTTATAGTTCTATTCTAATGCAGAAGAGCTCATTATTAGAGTATGTGTGTATTAAAGCTTAACTGAAATATAAGACAAAATCATTTCCTGACTAAAAAACCTCAAAACTGTGATTTTAGGCTTCAAGGAACCCTTTCAAAGTTAATGCATTTTTATTAAACAAGTATTTTCACTACTCAACAGATTGCAAGCTTATTTTTCTATTTATATGTCTATTCTACACCCTTAGTTTCCATTAACCAGTATTTTAGAGCATTTAAGGTAGTTTGATGCAGTCTCTTCTGCCAGTAAATCAACTCATAAAATACTAAAATGGAGATTTATTGTCATGGATTGAAGTTACATCTAACACAGATGGCAAAGAGGCCATCATTTCACAATAAGGAGTACTAATAGTGCTCATGTTTGTCTCTCAGAGTTGCAATTATGTATATATTTCATTTTATCGGAAGGTAGAAACTATAGGGACATGGTAAAGGGAGACATTCATTTATGATCAAGCTAGCTATATTTAATTGATTCTACTGAGATAACTTTGTAAGTTCTTTCAGTCTTAAATTTTCTGTGGGTTTGGAGTATAGGGGAATTCACTGTACTGCCAAATTTAAAGTTTGTGATATTACAACATGCATTAAGGCTGCACAATGTTGTGTATGGGTTCGTCAGATAGACTGTTTCTGCATATGACCTGCCATCAATGTAGTGTATGGGTTAGTCAGGCAGCTCTTAGGGTTAGTCACCTTTATAATTTTGATAATTCTGGTAGTGGGGTTAGAAATGAATTAATTGCTTTCAGTTTCATAACTTTTGTTGAAAATCACTGTGCATACAGTACATCAGAAGAAACTGTTCACCATCTTTGTGATTGTGTAGTGCAACTAAAAGCACAGCCTTTCACTGGACTGTTTGGTACTTTGTAGCAGATTATAAAGATAAAAAAAGTTCTGAAAGGCCTCTGAACAGTAATTGATTACTAATGTAATGTTTGTTATTTGCAATTCCCAGTATCCTCACATCCATTCCTAGCTTCCTTTGCTTTATTGTTGCATTGCTATTAATTATGCCAATTGCTACAAACATGTACAAACCTACAGCTGTTAGTGCTAGAGTATTTTGTCATGTTGCTGCTACCAGAGTAATATTGAAGTGCTTTTATATTTTGCCCTGAAAGGTATTTCACTTCTTTGTTTTGGTCGGTGACTGACCTCCAACTTCCTTTCTGCTGGTAGTACTGTCATTCTATATTATAGTCCAGGACAATGTGAATAATTCCTGGTCAAGGTATCTCTGTGTATAGGAGGATTTAACTCTTGAGTTAACTTTGGCATTAATGTTCTAAGTCTATTATATTTTCCTCTAACATTAGACATTCTCAAAATTTGACCTATTGTTGTCATGACATGTGAAACCTCAGTGATACATATACTAAGTACTGTACGTACTGTACTGAATCATATTATTACAGTCCACACACACAGTAGTAGGGTTGGGCGATATTTGTTTTTTAACGTCACGATAAATAGTTCAAAAATTATCGCGATATTTCGATAATTACGATAATTTTTCGTGTTGTTTTTAGTGTGTTCGCGAACAGTCTTAATACAACTGCCGGTTTCCCACCGGTGTTTTCGCGCGACGAACAC